>NW_019292765.1:17125-65152 GCF_000500325.1 Leptinotarsa decemlineata
AATGATCATTTTTAATAATAATAATAATAATATACTTTATTGTCATTAAGAATAAATCTTGTGGACAAAGCTTGTGAAAAATACATACAAATGTAAGTATAGAAATATGAAATGTGAATACAAAAACACCTACAAAAAAGTAGACAAAAGTCTTAGCAGATAAATCAAGTGTATACATTGGAAATGAAAACATATCAAAACTCACTTGCAGTTTACTGAGCGATTATCACTATGAAAAGCTCTGTAGAAAGTAATATGATTTTATATTAAATGCTTAAATGCTTTAAGTAAATGTATAGCTCGTTATTGAGACTTCATTAAAGATCTATAGTATAGTCAAAATATAACGTTTGGAACTTCGTTATATTCGACCAGGGTCGATGAAATTGCCCTTTACTCAGTCAATTTCAATCAATACACAATTTAGTTTTCGAGTATGTGCTCTTTCCGATTCTGATTCTTATAATATGAGTACGAAGATGATTGGCTTCTCCAAGGTCCTTTTTGGGAGTTCTTCTTCATCAAAATTATGTTTGTCATTTTATAATGAGAGAAAGACATGCAACAATGCTTCTACAGAATAATTGATTCCCCTTCATCATAATACACAAACATAAAAATTGCCTTGAATTAATCCAATAGTTCTTATTTCTGATTCCCAAATCAGAGAATATATTCAAACCGTAAAAGACTTTCTGCAAGTGCAAACTTTTTTTATCTCCATCACATTTTTTGCTAAAAACCTTTTGGCTACTCCATGTATATCTACCTCATCGTCAATTAACTCTCGTTCCTGAGTTAGTTGTTTTATATTCGAAAATACATTGAGCTCCCACGTTTTTTACCAAAGGAGGCTAATTTTTGGTTTTCTATGCTCTATTGAAAGCATCATTAACATTTTTTAAATTTTGGAAAAAAGTAGCATGTTCATGCTATGACTTGTCGGATCATTTCTGTGTATAGCTCTCCAACTTCCTGAAGGAACGTTGACCGTCGAAGGATATCTCTTGATTACTTTTACTATCAACGCTGGTGTTCCCCAGGGAGCCATATGGTCTCCAAACTTATTGAAGAAAACAAGAATCCAATATATTGCTTTGCTGACGACAGCACACTTATCATTTCATTTGGATTCCAGGCTGCGGATGCACATCTTCACCGACAGCCGGAGGTTGTATATCTTAATAAGGATCTAGAGGTGATTTCGAATTGGGATGAAAGTAACCAGGTTCAATTCAATGCCACAAAAACCCAGGCATCGGTTTTCTCCAAAACGGAAAATGTCTCGAACCGGATATAATAATGTCAGGTAGACAATTCAGCTCTCTGCGGAACAAGATATCTTTCATTTAGAGAACTGCGTTTGTGAAATAAACCTCCTGGGAACGTTTTTCCAACTGGATTTAATCTTCAGCGAATTAAATCTAATGTAAATCGCTACTTTCGCACAGCCACCGCTGTATGAAAATTATACAAACGCAACTGTTGCTAACCACACTGATTTACAATATTTCTTCAATTTCCATGTATGTAAGTTTGGTCGAGTTTATCAAAGTCTAGCACTCAAAAATGATCAATTTTTTATCGGAATTTAATCACATATTATATAATTCAATAAGGAGATTTCATTATTTGTATTTTCAATTTAATCCTTACAATCAAGCACTCATTACCTGAAGAAAGGTCAAAAAGTTTTACTTTGACGTTGAAATTATTCTATTTACAATTCTATTATCAGTTAATATTCAACTCATCCGCTGCCTGCATAAACTGCAAGTGCAATGTACAAATGCTGTTTTATTTTCCTGTACTTTGGACATGCATTTACACATAAACGAACACAATAAATTTAATAACTTGATTCTATAATTAGAATCATAGTTTTTATTTCTTTTGATCGGTAAGTACTCCTTAATTACTATGGCCTAATGCAATATAACGATTTCGAAATGTGAAGAACATGCATGATAATGACATTATGTTGGACTGACTCTACATAATGAAAAGTTTTATACATATAGATTACTACACTACGCGTGTGATTTCAGTTAATAGTAATTGATTTTTGATGTCATAATTATGAGTCGTAATGACGATTCTCTGAATTGGAATGCTAATGTAATATGGACTGTTAGTCAAACTTCTATCTTATTGCTACTTAACTAACTTAACCGACAACTTCTCACTGAGAAGTTCTTATGAGAATATCTCAAGAATCAATTTTGAGTAAATTTACACGTACATTTTAAATATTATTGAAACAAACCTCTGGGTTAGAACGAATTCCATGCAAACACTACTCCCACATTGAAACTACAACAATCTCGCGTTTCACCAATAAAGTTGTAATCATCAGAAGCTGAACTCTTCCGTATATTTTATCTCATAGTTTTGAAAATGTTTTTCACAGTACATATTCACTCTGCAGTTGATGAAAATACTTTGCATCCATGCTTGTTGAACTCAAATTGTTTTTATAATAATAAAACTTTGAAAACATCAGCGAACAGGAAATCTTGATTGTAGCACGTGAACTAAAAAATAAGTTTACGTGTGGTCCTGACAAGATACCATCCTTTTTGAAAAAAGATTGCATCGGTGTATTGGTCCATTCCTTACTGACACTTTTCAATCGTGCAGTTAAAAATAATAATTTTCCTGAATTATAGAAGATATCACGAAGTTATCCCATTTTTAAGTCTGGAGATCCATCTTATATTAGGAATTATCGTCCTTTCTCAATCCTATCGAAATTTGCTAAACTTCTCGAAATTGTCATCTATAATCGTTCAGCATGGATTTATGTATAACAGATCCATCATAACAAATTTATTTGTATTGACTCAAAATGTTAGTGATGTCTTAGATAATCGTGGTTAAGTTGATACGATATATACTGATTTTGCTAAAGCATTCGATCGACTTGATCACATGATCCTTCTCCACCAATTTGGTTTTCATAATTCAGCAGTACTTTTCATTAAATCCTACTTTATTTAACGCGAACAGTTTGTATCTTACAACGGCTATTATTATTTTTATTACAATCCTTCATCTGGAGTACCTCAGGGGTCGAATCTCGGACCACTTCTAATCTTATCATTTAATAATAACCTCAGTAATCATGTCGACTGTAATAAGTTATTTTTCGCAGATGATTTGAAAATATATTTATCTGTCGAAATTATCGAAGAATGCAATACATTGCAAGGACAGTTATAAAATATACAGACTTGTTATGAAGTTAACAAACTGTATCTTAATATATCCAAATGTAAGGTAGTGTCTTATACTAGGAAAATGTCAGTCATCGAGTACAATTATCGCTATAATACATTTATTGAAAAAGTTCAACGTCGTTTCCTGAAGTTTATTTACTTCAAATCTTATGGTATCTATCCTTACAGAGGTTTTCCATATGAATCTTTTACCAAAACATTCAATATTGAAAGTCTTGAATTACGCAAAAAACTTGCTGGGATAATTTTTGCTTTATAAATTACTGCACAACAGTGTGGATGCTACGGAGGTTTCATCTCCTATAAATTTCTGTGTGCCTCAGTTTAGAAGTAGAAGTACAAAACCTTTTTACAACCAACTGGCCAGAACCAATTTGTACCTTAAGTCACCTATCTTCAGCATTTGCAATAATTTCAATTCAATTTCAAATTTGTGTGATATTAATTTTGATTCCTTAGAATATATTGTTGAAACTGCATCTGTTTTTCATAGAGAATTTTTAACTTTCTAGTAAGTATGGTTTATTTTATTTTCGATTATTTTATTTTATTATATTATATTTTTGTTAACCATTTGCTCAAATTGTAACTTTGTAGTTATAATACTTAGTTAACCCTGTAAATGTATTTTAACTGTAGGATAATAAAGGCTATTATTAATATTATTACTATTATTATCTCTTGATGTAGCCATCTTGAAGTGCTATTGTGTGGAGGCAGTTTTTGTATTGGATGAATTTATTGTTATACCCTCTTGCTTCTCAATAGTACCAGATTTATTGAGAAATTACTTTATTCAAAATAACAAAAATACAATTTATAACACTAACATCATACTTACATCATACTTCAATGGGATAATTAAAAATTCAACTGATGTAATTCATTACCAGTTCACTTGCTTATGATCACTAATTCATTTGCTTTCTCTGATCCCTGAACATTGTCGTTTGTAACTATTTTCAAATCGGGCGAAGGCGCGGCATATACAGAATGTTTCCCAATAAAATGCTAGTATTTACTTTTTCATAATTATATCGACTGAGAATTATTCCCTTCAATGAATTATTGTTCAAAGTTCCTTATTTTTTTTCGCGAGATGCGAATAAATGATATTTTTTTATGCGAAAACCGAACGTGAAACTAGAAAAATTTACGTGAAATTTTGAAAAAACTTATTTTGAATACAGTCATGTATCATCAATTTTCCCTTGAGAATGATTCAGTTTATACCTATTGAACATATGTTCATGTGATTTTTTTTCCAAAATGAATCCAAATATAAACTCCTAACATATTAGCATATTGCTAATGAACACCTTATAGGTATGACCCGGTTGAAGTTGAGAAATCATTCTTGCGCATCCGCCATTTTTTAGTATCATTCTACAAGCTGACATTCAAGTCGACTGAGCCATACAGTCAGATTAGAAGCCGAAGAAATTATTTACGATTGCCAACATTCGACAGCTAGTTACTCAAAATAACAAAAGAAAGTTATAATGAAATCAAGTAAAAGCTTTGACCTTTTACTAGTTTAAAAGTTCTTATTTTGCGGACGTCCGAATTATCTGCACAAAATTGTTAAAATTTGAAGACGATACTGGGTGGCCAAACAAAACAGAGCCATTATTAGAAACTCCCGGTTTCTGCTTCAAGGGGAACAGTATTTTTTCAGTATTTGTAATTTAAATTATATTACGGACCGAAAAATATGTCTTTTCAAAACCCTTGAAGTTTTTTTGCAGTGATTCCTACATTTCAAAATAATTTTCAAATTTGCCATCCCCACCACAATCCCCATAAATTCCATAAAGTTTTCTTTTCGAAAAGTTCTGGCACACACTGAAGCATTTCCGAATTGAACCAACGGCAATTCTTTTCAAAAAGTCTTCTATGAAAACACTATAGATTTTACTCTTTAGGTATACCCAAAAAAAATATCAAGGGCGATATATCGATGATCGTACAATCATGTTTCAATAGAACAGTTTCATTCGCACTATATCTTGAATATTGGGGAGAATTCAGTTCAACATTTTATACGGCTCTTAGACGGTTTTATACAGCTGA
The DNA here is from genome assembly GCF_000500325.1 of Leptinotarsa decemlineata. Taxonomy (NCBI): domain Eukaryota; kingdom Metazoa; phylum Arthropoda; class Insecta; order Coleoptera; family Chrysomelidae; genus Leptinotarsa; species Leptinotarsa decemlineata. The sequence goes on from NW_019292765.1 coordinate 22,438, forward strand.
CAGAGATCACTGAATGGCCTGCACAGTCACCAGATTTATCCGCCCGTGATTCGGTTTGTTAAACCGTTGGGTCTTTCTCAAAATTTTAAATTTCAAATGATGAGCAGATGCGTGAATGAATATGACTTTTTCCATTTGATGGATATTTGAAACCATAAACCAACATTGTTATAATTTACTCATAATATACCATTATGATCCCTTTAAAAACGGAAATCACATAGAATACAGGCGTCTACAAAAAAAAAAAGCTGAATTTGAGAATGCATAAATATCTCACTGGAAATTTCCAAAACAATGAAAGCGAATATAAATTTTAAAAAACATAAGGTATTGATGCAAATGAACTGATTTGGTAAATATTAACATTTAACAGATAAAAAACCAAATATTTCATATTGCCTAAATTGCAAGTTTAACGAGACTAATTTGGAGTGTGAAATATATGTATAAAACATTTAGTAACAATCTTGATAAACCAGAATTATTAAATACTTTTTTTTCGAATGGTACTTTTGAAATTTGAGGCACATTGCATCGGTGTATTGGTCCATTCCTTACTGACAATATATACAGATTTCATTTCTCTACATCTCTGTGTCTATAGTACCGAAAAATCTAACAGGGCAATGTAACTCTCATTTTCCAAATGATGTGCATGATGTGATAAAAAATAATTATCACATCATGCATATGAACTGTCATGAACAGAATAGCCGTATTTCTCAAACAGGGTGGTATGTGATGACGTGCAACTTCAAGTTAACTTAAAGTTTGAAAGTACATAAAACATGACTTCATATTTGATGTTTCTATATTTTCCATTGTTCACATTCTATATTTACGATAAAATCAGATAAATACGAAGAAACGTCACTGGGAGGATATTTCACTTTGAAATTATGAGAACCGTATTTGTTAAAAATTTCCAGTTAAGTCATACACTGTTGAAGACAAAAAAAAATGAGCGAAACCAGCAGTAGTGGGGCATGTTTTTATGCCAGTACTGCAGTTTCATCTTATCGAATCAATAGTTCCAGTATTCTGTGAATTCAATCATCACCCTGTGCTGAATTCAGACCCAAGAACCAAAGCTACAACTTCAAAGACCGAATCGTCTACTGAATTCAAAAGCTTGCCCAAGGACTAAAATTTTCAAATCGACCATTGAAGTAATTCGTGGCGCCACGCGAATTGTAAACAGACATTACAGGTAAGAAAACCGTATAATTAATTCAAACAATACCGATTGACGCAAGTATTCTACAGATATCAACGTCACTTCCATATGTACTTTTAAACATCACAATACACGTCACGCAAACACACCATATATTCTGACGAAATATAAAGTGGGTCAGTACAAAATCTTCAATTTAGGTTTACCATTTTTCGGATTCATTTATTTCAAACCTAGATGGACTGTCGGATAATTGAGTAGTTCTGGATGACAAGCATTATAAAAAAAGCACAAAATTATATTTGAATGAATGACCCTATTCTGCGTGTCATTGATAGCTATGGAAATAACTAGCAGCAGAGGAATTTAAATCTCGAAAGGGCATCGCACATGTGAAAGTATGTGCCATTTAGGATTCCTGGCCGTGATGGAGTCTTCTGGATCTATACCTAACAGTCACCGTAAGGTCTCTGACCACAAACTCATTTCAGTGTTGAGTGAATTACCGATTAATTTTGGGGAACAATCTAATCCGCGCAAAGTTTGGCATTGCAGATCAGCTGAATGGAAGGATCTTCAAGACCATTTCCCAAATTTTCTCTGACTAGATGTTTGTTTCAGCTCTAAAGATCCATCAACTTGTGCTTCTGAAGTCACGGAAGTTATTATAACATCCATGGATGCATATATCCCTTTTTCAAGGCAAACCTTGGTTCAACAAAAATTGCGAGCAGCAAGCCTTCAAAAATCGCGCCTACCGGCAGTGGCGCAATTATCCCAGTGCCGAAAAGCGAACTAGGTTTGCTAATGCTTGCCACAGCTGCAAACTTAGGATGAATGAAAGAAAAAAGTTTCACAATCAGAAAATTCGGGATAAACTGCTTGCCAATCCCAAGCTGTCTAGATCTTTCTGGTCGATAGCTAAAGCTGTTAATCAGAACTTTACAAAATCCACGATTCCACCACTAACACAAGAGGATGATTCAAGTGCAACAATAGCCATAGAAAAAGCAAATTTACTAGCAGAACGATTGGCGTCCCACTCCACAGTCGATTTTCTGGGAAAGGCACCACCCACTATTCCCTACAATAGAATCTACAATGCCAAAAAGTACTTTCCGAAAGCATCTTTTCAGGCGAATTTCGAAACAGCTCAATATCAACAAGGCGTCTCTCGCCCAGATGCGCAAATGAACTCACACCAGTATTTTGCAGACTTTTCAACCTGTCTTTTTTGAAAGGTGTTTTTCCTTCTTGTTGAGAGATTACTCGCTTTCAGTCTATTCCCAAAAAGGTCAAGAAAAATCTTCCAAATAACTATATACCAGTCGCTTTGCTATCAATGATATCAAAAATCATGTAGAAACCCGTAAACCACCATATCCTCAAATATTTGGAAGGCTTCAACATCTTGAGCGATCATCGATATGGCTTTCGGAAATGACACAGAAAAAACAAAAACCAATCCCAAGGCTGGACAGAAATGCTCACCTCAATCTATGACTGTGGCTGGGGATGAACAGAAATGTCCACCCCAATCTACCACTTTGAATGAGGCTAGACATGGCAGATCACCTCGTGATATAATACAAAGGCCAAGGCGTAAGCGCAATTGCGACGCCGAGGCCAAAAGGTGACAGAGAGCGATAGAGGCAGGAGTGGCAGCAACTATAAGTGCACCCTACTCCTCCCCCACTCCACCTCCAACAGCAAGGGCACTTCCTGCGACGGGCGCCAAGAGTTCCGCCTTGAATAAAGGCAAGGAACCAGCTGCAGGAAAGCGCCCTTACTTGAGCACCTCCACGGAGGGAATCCCAAGAAGGTTGAAGAAGACGCGCAACGACAGTAATGTCGCTGCACCTTCCAAAATCTTCACGAAGGCCGCCGTGAGACACCTCAAGGTTGCCAAAGAGAGTGACCATTTCGAAAAAATGTTTAATAGTCAGCACAATTCTTTTGTTACACGAAAGCAGTTTTTGGAGGAAAATCCTAAACACTTCAAAAATCCGCGATATGTGATTGATGACGGAAGCCATACTGGCGAGCGATCAGCTTGATTATGTGATGGATTTGGCCGATACTAGAAAAAACTCCATAACGTATTCAATTAATAATTTGCAGGATTTTCACTAAACAGTATACCAAACCGCGACACGTATTTCACTTCAAAAAAACAAGCAATTTTTTTAATCACCAGAACTCTTCTCGACACGCGTTTTACCAACCAAGTTGGCGTCTTCAAGAGATCAGGCAAAACTAATTGAAGCGTATTTCACTGTACACTAAGATTCATCAGGCATGTTCATACTAACTTATTGTCTCACGATCAAATATTACTTGAATTAGCTTCACTAGTAAGCGTATAAATAAGCAAATATTTGTGTTTTATTAAATGTGGAAAATTTTCAAGTTTTTGTGCCACTCTTCAGTCTAATCGAAACTACAAGAGTTTAATATATAACCCCCCAAAATAATCTCCTTGTGTATCCTAACTCACTCGGTATATTTCAAGTACACGTGCAGAGAATTTTAAAATTTAAATAGCCAGAAAGTGACGTCATTCGGAGGCGTCTCTAACCCAAATATCTCATATCAGCAAACAGTCAAACACGCATTTTTTCGCGAACGAGGGAAGGGACGACTCGGGTCGACGACCGACTCATCTATTTTTTTTGTAGAAATTGCTGTTCATTCTTTCGAGAAGGTTCGTAAATTCTCGACGAATCCCAGTGTTTCATTTATAAAAAGTTGCACGTTCAGAGGTTTAGATGCAGCTCAACGAACATATTGACTATTTCAGTTCCCATTTTAGTACTTTTATCGTTTTATCAAATTCAAATTATTAATAGTGTTTCAACATTCACACGATAGTAAATGATGTTGAGAACCATTTTTTTCCCAATCAACCCATTATCTTGGTTGATCATGACATGAATCAAACAACACCTTTCAAGTTTGGTAAATTCAGTTGAAAATTCAGCTGTATAATGAGTATATGTATTGAAGTGTGTGGTAACTTGTTAATTCATGGAAAACTATTGGACCATTGATACAAAATGAAGTTTGTTGCCCAAAATTATTCGTTTGGCAGAAATTTGGTTAGTCAATCGATGCATGAAAAACTGTTTGTGTAGCATATTTTCTCATCGTTACTTACCCGTACCCGTTTTGTCAGTAATAAGCATCCAATAATATTTATTCAATTCCTTGTTTCTTTTAATTGTATTATGAACAATAAAGAGTCGGCAGTATATACTTACAGAGAAACTTTCATTTCCGGTAAGATATTCTAGAAAGATAACCTATGAACATTCCCCTGAAAAAATTAGATCGTATCTACAGGAAATATTAAATTCTACTTGGTTGCAATTTAATGATTTTGATACAGTGTATTTTTGAATACTTATCTTTATCCATTTAAAAACGTATACTTCAATTCAAAGCAATTAATAATAATTCATTTTTAAATATATTTTGTGATAGAGTGAGGCATATTTATGAAGTTGATAGTTTGGGAAAATATTGAAGAACTAAAATTCCAACTTGGTTTACCAAAAGTTGCTTATATAACACTGGACTACCAATAATAAGAATGTACATATGGAAAAGGTCGACGAACTTGCAGTCTACATCTAGTTGTGTCGTAATAAATAAGCACTGATAGTTTTATTGGTACTTCTGGCATTCTGATATCCAAATGGATGATAGCTCGTTAGTTGGAAAACTAGTAATTATTTTTGAAATAACTTGGTATTTTTACTTCTGAAGTACTTATTGTGCGTCATATTTCACAATTTCCCAAAAAGTACGAAAAGTATTACGAAATTTTAATGTTCAAAGAGCAGATAGGTAGCATTTTTTCGGGTTTTGGCGATAAGAAAAATGAGTTGTATTAAAAAAAAATTAAGGAAGAAAAATGTTCCGGATAACCAAAAGAAGTGAACAGCACTTACTTCGCTGAAACCAAAATACCTTTTCATTTAAAATAACATTTTGTATTACCCAATCTATATTTTTCTTAAATGTCAACAGGGGTGCTACATAATTGACAAACAATAAATGAACAGATGAAAAACTAATACCTGGATGATGTTGAAGTGTATGAATATATTCTTCACTGAAACCAGAATTGTCAACACATAAGAATAAATTAAAAGGAAATTCAAATTAATGGTAAAGTATTAGGTACTCATTCTTGAATAGTGCGAATATGTTTAGAGATGCTTTCACCATCTACCTTACTTATTATTAACTAATATCCCCACTGTTCCCTGTTCCTCATAAATATTAAGATCAAATATTGAAAATATATCTCAAAACAGTTTTACATAACAAAGTTTGAATCTTACTTTTGTTTTCCGCGGTGATGACGTTCTTCCACTAGGAAGACAAAAGGTCCAAATGAATAAAATTTGGCTTCTGGTATTTTTGGTTATCGCTTCCTCTCCCACCCCTCAACGCAAGTCCGTCCCGACATCAACTCAAGTTGACCTAATAAGTCGATCAACTCGATTCAAATTTCTAGAAAAATTCCTCTTTGGTGATGTATTATTTAATGCAAATTAGAATTTGCCGAAAAGTAACTTTTCCTCGAGACAAGCCGTTATCCGACCAAGAACTGTATAAATAATGAATGAACCGAACTCAAATCAAACAGTTTAATGAACCTGGTCCGCAACAAAAAAATTCGCGAATGACTATATGTATTTCGGCGCGCCTGACCTCGGATCCCCAAAGGGAGCCTCCGACAAGCTAGACATCGCTCGGCCCCCACGTCTATTACAATTCCGATCGGATATTCGGGGTTCCTAGACGGACATTCACACGTCGAAAAAAAACTCGATGTGGCCTGGTTCGGAAGAAAGTTGTGCAAAAAACTGAAAGACTGTGGCGAAGAGTGCAAATTCATTCACAGTTTTCAAAACTTTTCTAGCGATTAATAAATGGTTTTTTCAATTCCCAAACGCGATAAGGAATAACACGAAACTAGTTAACATAAAAAAGCAGTTAGACAGATAAACTTGTAAGCGGAAAAGTGTCATTAAACATTTTTTATTGTCCTTAGAATGCTGTGAAAACTGCCCCAATTCCATAAGAAATTACGTCGCAATAAAAGCTAGATCATTCTGTTGTTTACCTTAGGAAATGCGTAGTTGGTTGTCCTTCCTCCACTGGGGTGGTAGTCCAAAATCACGCTACAACGTTCCACACTACATTTCAAGAGACTACTTACTTCGCGACTGTTTTCTTCCTCGCACATCGCCTAGTAACCAACCGACGGCATAGAAATAACCGACGATACGCGATATCTAATAAGAGGAAGCGAGACGGCCACACGCACGTCATCGACAGGCGCACTAGTGCGAATTCCCCACCTCTTTCATTCGCCAATTTGAGATTTTGGTCGTTTTTCCTCCCCGAAACATGTCACAACCCTTAAAAAATGTGACAAAAGGTCGGATGGAATGTTATGCAAAAATTACAGCTCGAAAAAGTAGAGAAATTTTCACGAGAAACTATTGAAATCTGCCAAGGAAGCACCGCAAGTCGGCGGCAAGGCGAAGCAAGAGGGATTTCGCAAAATGGCTGCTATCTCAGCGCTTACTTGAAATTTTGCATTATCACGGGATTTTTTGCAATTCGAGGTATTTACTGGTTAATTTTTCAAAGGGTTTTGATGTGTAGGTAGGTTAGTATTTTTCTCTCATGAAAAGAAGCAGGTAAATGTTTTTTCAATTATTGAAATAACTCAACTCTGTTATTTTCGATTGATTTAAATATTTTCAACTCGCCCATTAAATTTTTTGAAGTATATCGTAAGATTCAAACAAGTTGAAATTTTTGAAAACGTAAAATTCCACAGAAAGTTTTTTCTTTTCTATCATGAATCGTTTCAACAAAACTGAGGATTAGGTATCATAAACCCCCTGCGAAATAGGAAACAAGTTTATTTTTCAATACATATGGTCATTGCCCTAAATACAAACACCATAAATTCAACAATCGAAATGATTCTGCTGTTCTGCTTTACCCAGAACTGGCCCCATTTCATTTAATATTCAAATCTGGACAATAACTGTTTGAAATGAAAGTATATTATTGGAAGAATATAAGATTTTACCCATAAATTTTTTATCACTTTCTAATAACTGGCTAGTAATAAAATAACTTCAATATTGAGAGCAACAGGGATATTAAAACACTGTAGAAGAAGATATAGGTATGTATATATTTTTATAATTGTTATACAAATTAAGCTCTGTTTATCTACTATTTAATCAGGTGAATGAATGACCAACCATTTTTTCTCGACATGAAAACCACCCTAAACTGATCCGCTACCGATCTACATCATCAACCAATATCTCCAAAACTTTGTGACAGTGACTATATCTGAATGAGGAGTAACACCACGATAACTAAGGCTTTTCTAACGACTCATTGGAAGAATTCTTTCTCATAAATGATATCACATTCAAGTCACCTGGTTCCTACCCACATTTCGAATCTAAAACCTCATGTAAGTCATGAAAATATAGATGTTCATTTACCTAGTTTCACCTAATTATATACCTATATAGGTAGCTTTCACGAGATGGATTGTCAACATTTATTCCAATGCAGGAGGATCTGAACTGATAGAGAATCCAAATATATCTACCTATTCATTTTGTATAACGAACTGAATCACTCAAGATTAGTGTAGGTATACCTCAACCTCAAGTTTAGTTCAAATTCCTTTTCAATGCAAACGGTCATCGAAACAAAACATGCCAATAATAAACTCCAACCAACTCTTGAATGTTGTGGTATCTCATGAGCAAGCTGATATTTCATCAGAAGCTAGAAAGGTACAGGTTCAGATGCACCCTTTCAGAATTAGGTAGGAACAGTAAATATTGGAATATCTAACAATAAGGCAATGTAGAAGAGGACGCGTCGTTCCATTGGATAAACTTATGTTAGAGGCAAATTGAAGAAATGACCCCAAGATCTAAATACATGAAGGAGAATTTGAAATGACAAAATATTACATCTTTTCAACACTGATAGAATTAACTGCAAATAGTTAATTTTTGACTTTGGAAACATTCAATTTGAACTAATACTACGAGTATATATCCTAGATACGTCCCACTAGAATTATAAAGGGGAGAAAAAAACCCTAACGTCGCTAATATCGCATCGCAAATCATCCCTGACGCAAACTAATTCATTTCAGTTAAAAACCCATAACATCAGCATGTTTTGCTTTTAACATTTTGGAAAAACATTTGGAAAAAATAATACCAGACGTTCTATCATTACCAGTCTTAGAAAACATAAGAGTTGATATTGATCATAGGTGACTTGGCCAAAGGAGAAACATAAATTTCATTTCAAGTTCTTATATAATGGGTTACACATCCAGAAGTTTACTGAATAGCTCTGTCATTGGGTGTATGCGCACTAATAATGAATTAACTGAGAAAAAAGTTTATTCATCGATTCAATATTCAACTGATGCTCGTCAATAAAAAAAACTGCAGTTTATGTTATTTAGATCATTACCGTTATATGTTCATCAGTTCAAATATTTAATGTGACGAACACATTGACGTAAAACACACCTGTTTGAGCCGGAAATAGCATTCATCAATTTTTATACGTTCTTTCTGGAAAGAATAGATTATTTGAAGTGAAAAATCTGTATAAATAGTACTGGAGTTTTATCCCAACACCAAACCGTTATTTTTAACACCTCGACACGTGTTTCAATCACCAAGAGAACATCTTCAAGAGGAAGATTAAACTAAATCTATATGCAATTTTATCCTTATTTATACCATAGATACCTCTGCTAGGTACCGGCATAGGTATTTATGGAATAACACCTATGCCGGTACCTATGCTAGGTACCTAGATGTAGATTTGAAGAAAATCACTTGGTGCTTGAAACACGTGTCGAAGTGTTAAAATAACGATTTGGGCTTGGGATAAAACTCCAGTAATATTCATTAGTACACCAAATGTTCCAAACAGTGCATTACAAGTATAATATCTTCAGTAAAAGAATCGAGTACTATACTGAGAGGTATACTCCAAAAGTACGTTAAATTTTAATGTTATGAATGAAACAGTTTGATCTTCCTCTTGAAGATGATCACTTGGTGATCGAAACACGTGTCGAGGTGTTAAAATAACGGTTTGTTGTTAAGAAAAAATTCCAGTAATATTCATTTCTAGACCAAAGATTCCAAACAGTGCATCACAAATGAATTGAATGTTTATCTTGTATGTTATCCAAATTGGGATTGAAGAGGCAATAAGATAAGTGACTTTTTACGAAACATCGATGTCCGCCACTGAGGATGACAGCGTTCTATGCACCTTAGTGAAATTTTATTCCTTTCATATACTTTATTTTGTAGTGTTTCTATGAATAAAATCTTATTCAATTCCATAACAATGTTTAGAGTACAAACTGAATAGGATTTTTTTTTGTCATATGAAAGTGGAATGTTTTCTGAGGAATATTAAACGTGTGTTCCAAAATAAATTTTTTCTAGGTGAAATATTCCAACAAACATTTTCGTATACCTACCTATGGTTGCTTCTTGGAAATTCAAAATGTTGTCACGATATTATTCATCACTCGCTGTTATAAGAGCTCTCTATTTTAAAATCCTAATCATGTTTAATTTTTTCATCGATATCAAGTTCTGAATAGTTATTCCAAAATACCTCAAACCTAAGTTGATTGTGAATTCAATCACGTTGCAAATTTCGGTTTGATCCTCTAATCATTTTAGTAACAACAAATGTTCTGGCATCACCAGGTCAGCACCTGGAGTTGGAAAAGTATTATTGAATCCGTTCTACACCAGAAATTTCAAATATCCCTATGAAGCAATACAAGTTCATAAGAAATACCAGTAACTTATTTTGAATGAGTTTATATTGAAAAGTAATGTATAAACTTCAATGAAACATCTAAAGGCCACCTAGTGTTTGAAATATTGATCCATGTACTCGTATCTTCGGGTATTTTAACAATAACGTCAATGGAAATATCCGTAAAAATAGGTACCTTAAGACCCTCAGGTCAAACAACCAGAAATCAAGAAATGGGTAACTTTAACATATTTTGGAAAAAGAACAGAGATAATTGCGGGTTTCTTCAGAAAAAACAATGTAGAAGTGGCATTCAGACCACATACCAGATTATCTGGCTTCCTTTTCAATGTCAAAGATAAGGTGGAAAAATCTGGAGTTTATAAGCTGAAGTATCTGGAGTGTAATTGTGGGACAATATGGTCGAAATTTACAAAAACGGTATGCTGAACATGAAAGGTCCTTCAGACTAGGAAAAAATGATTTGACGTTTTCAAACCATTCCTTGGCATGCAACCACAAGTTCCCGAATCTAAACGATACGGAAATTTTGCACGCTGCAAGGAAGGGTTACAAACTCAATTATTTAGAATCCTTGGAAATTCACAAGCATAAACATTGCGATTCAGTTCACTCACCGGTTTTCAAATTAGCACATCCGTATTGTAAAATGTAAATTCAAGTACTCAGTCAAGCCAAGTACCTCTATTTTCACCTACAGGGGTGGTATACATATAAGGGCTAATGTATAGTTTAATGTATAAGTTTGAAAATGTCCTTATTGGATGAAACTGCAGTAATGTTACTTACAAATAAAAGTGGTAAAAACATAGAAAGTTTCAATTCTCTTTTCTTCATTTCAATTATTTGTTTTTTGCACAGTTTGCTCTCGGTGGTTAGTCTGTCAAGATTGTATGTATCTAATAATTCTGTTTCGAAATGAAATTTCATCACATACGGAAAGATTATTGTCATAAATTTTATTTCTAGAACCCTGATGAAAATAACCATTTTCGAAACCTTTCGAATGATAATTTTTCTCTGATACAAACAATCAATGGCTACGCCAACCAATTTTTCTACATAAAAAATTGTTGGATCACTAAACCACTTGAAGATGAACGTTCTATACTAAGTATAAAGTTTACGACAAGAGAATTTAGAATTTAGAATTTTTTCGGTTGACTTAGCACCTGCATCTTTACAATAATTAGCGATTGACCTCGTTTAATAGCATTTTCATACGAATATTTGAATAATAACTGTGGGAAATAACATTCCTAACATTTAAAATATATTAGAATTTTAAATGACACACAAATTCATTAGTGATTAATCCAAGAAGTTGCTTTATAAAGGGGTCTTTTCTGTCATTCAACGCAATGTTATTACTTCAAACACGTGTCTTTAGCACTTGAATAGATTCCCGTAATAGCTGTTGCGAATCCAAGAGGTATGATCCACGTACGAAAAAGTTCTATACAAACTTGTGTGTATCACAGGTACCATTTCAAGATGTTGAAAATACTATCATTAATTTATATTCCTTCTCAACCACAAACTCTTCAGAAAATTTTATTATGTTTGATCAGGAATAACAATTGAAATTATTTCATACTAAGTACCTTTTAAAACTAATTCGAATCCAATGAAGCACAAGTTTTACTGTTTACGTTGAGAGATGTATTTCCGTAATACCTTATGAAATGATTCATATCAATTAAAATTCGAAAAGTTTACATTAAAACAGGTATTCATAGAATTTAAAGTTTGAAGAGATTTGACACTACAAATTCATATTCAAGAATTATTACGTAGGTTTATACAATTATTTTCTGTTTATTGTGTACACATTGAAACTCAAAACTATGTTATATTGGTGTATTTTTCTGAAAATGAAATTCTATACGCTATACTATATGGGTAATAGGTATATAATATTTTCAAAAAAACTCCTGTTATCCTCATCATACTGCATTACACGGCTCATTTCTACCAATTTGAGTTTCTTGTTACCGTGAGTTGTTAGGTCATACTGACCAAGACCTATGTGCTTAGCTGAGTTTGCTCTGTCTGCTCCAAAACTCAATCACTCTTTTTGGTTTGAAATTCCTCCATTGTATTATCAAGCATGAGAAGAATATTCTCCTTCCTCCACATTAGAATTGAGAAATTGAAACCACAAAACATCACCATTAGAAACCTTCTAAACGAATACTCCTTTCATTAAAAAGAAGCGTTTATAGTATTTTCGACTTAATAAAAACTTTCAAGTGGACAAAAACAAATCTCTGTATTTTGTTCAAAATTAGTGTAAGCAGAGGTGTAGTATTTAGGTCATATTATATCCTACATAGTTTGACATCAAAACTTACTAGAGAGATACAATTACGTGGAGAAACGGAGGAAAATTTGAAGATAATGGAAACTTGAAGAGGAGGAATGTGCACTAAGTTCAAATTCTGATTAATTTGGAAACTTCGATTTGGATCCTTGATGTTTGTACACCAGTAAAAATAAAACTATGACCAAAGAGGTAATTTCAATCCAATTGTCAAATACAAGGACGCCCTTTACGAGTGAAGAACAATGAGGCGATATGACGACCAAACTAAATTCATTATTTTCATTATATATCCTTTCAACAGATCTTCAAAAGGATTTATTTGTAGTCACAAAAATTTATATTTAAATACAGTTTGACTATAAACCTGAAACTCCGACTTCTTTCGACTGTAAAGAACATATCATCAGTATCAGATTGAAATTCAAATCAAATCAAATCAAAGCATGCTTTATTATCTGAAGAATAGAATTTGTATGCTTTCAATAATGAAAGCTGTTATTTTTGACGGTCTATCATGTGGAGTGACCTCAACAAGGATTGAGTGTTTGTGATATTAAAAGAGTATTTTCAAATACCCTTACGAATTTCTTTTCAGACATAATTTCATTCTCTGATAATTGCTACTATTTCTTGAGTCGTGAAAGAAACTACACTGAACATAATAAATCTAAAATTGTGTTCAACAAACAAATGTAATAAACAAGTTACATTTGCTTTTATTACATTGCCTTGGACATTTTAACAATACTGGAATATTATTAGCATTTGTTATCTGGGTACTTTAAAAAACAATATTTGGTTGTATTCACCATAAAGAAACCATATGTAAAACTTTTACTTTCAGGGTGAGGTGATTAGTTATAATCACCCCACCCTAATGTATTCATATCGTCTCTATAACAGAACATACCCAAATGACAAATAACGTATTACTTTATGATATGATGTTAATCAGAATTCACGTTACATGTGGACAGTTTTGAATTTCAATAAATTGATGGATGTAGCCAACACTTCATGGTAGGAGGTCATGAAAAATGAGAAATAAAACTTCCTATGTTTTTTTACCACTTGTATTTGTAACTGCAGTTTCGTCTTATAAGGACGAATACAATAAACTCGTTTGAAAATGTCCTTATAGAACGGAACTGCAGTAACCCGAGTCACTAACTAATAGAAGTGGTAAAAAACAGAAAGTTTCATTTCTCATTTTTCATGATGATCTCCTACCACGTAGTAACATATTAATCAATATATTATAATATGATGTTAATCAGAATTAACGTTAAATGTGAATAGTTCGAATTTCAATAAGTTAATGGATGTAGCCGTTACTACGTGGTAGAAAATCATCATGACAAATGAGAAATGAAACTTTCTGTTTCTTTACCACTTATATTTGTAATTCACGTTACTGCAAATCGTCCTTCAAGGACGAATACAATAAAATCATTTGGAAAAGTTCTTATAGAACGAAACTACAGTAACCTGAGTTACAAATAAAAATGATGAAAAAACATAGGAAGTTTTATTTCTCAGTTTTGAATTTCTTTTTGATTTCCGACAAGACTAGTAGAAGGACGTCTCGATATGAAGTGGATTATTTTTCACGTTACCTCCGTAGCAACAAACATTTCATTCAAAACAAGCAAAATTACTTGTGTCATATTTAATGTTCCTTATGTTAGATAAAATTTTCTAAATATACCGCTCGTGCTTATCAGAGGCGTCATTTTGTCGCATTCGAATATAATTTAAAATCAAAAATAGCAATAATTATAATGGAGCTTGATTATACTTGGATTGAATAATTGAAAGTATTCGAGTGGTGTGAACCCAAAAAGAAATTGTTCAGTAATAATTTATATTGTTCATGTTGAAAGAAATAAAAAGAAGAGATTCAAAAAGTTTTTGGCCTTCTACTTTTTCATGCAAAGAAATAAGTTTCAGACAAAAACTGGAATATTGTATAGGGAATATGTTTAGGAGAGATTAGTTTGTTGAGAAAAACACTTTTTGGCTTCCCACTACTTCATCTTTGAACATATCTCAACTGGAAGGTATGTTTCATAATTCTACTCCTGTTATGAAATACTAAGATTTTTTTGGTTTGAAACACGCACAGTGTAATTCTTGAAATTGATGTCCACAGTTTATTCAATAAAACCTGTTATAATTAGCTGGTCTTGAAGTGGATGGACAAAAAATATTCAATTTATTCTGAAACGATTTCAAGACAATGCCAAAATTTCGATACAAAAAACTCCTCTATGAATTCGAAACGGCCATCGTGAAATGAAATCAGTAGAAATCTAAAAGGGTTTTTTTTTCCAAAAACTGAGATCAATTATCTCTTTAACGATTGAATAAAATAACGATATGAATATTTCGACGAACTATCACTGTGACACTGTGATTTGTCGTTTTCGGTCGTAATTTTTGCAAGGCTTGAGTGCGAATTTTTCAAACTTACCCATGAAGATGCCGATGAGGAGTTGAAAAGTGTTTTCATTAGGATATTGAAAATTTTCCTTGAACTTAAAATTTCATATCATGTATGTATGTAGCGGTAGCGTATGTTGTGTAGCGTTCCTCTTTTGATTCCATGACAAATGTTTTCGGTTGATTCAAAGTTCGTATACTCGAAAGTAGTTGTTTCAGATGAGTTCTTTCTCACACGTCATATCTGCAGATCTGGGCATGCACTACACGTTTTTGTGAAGATTTTTTACTAACTAATTCCCTTTTAAATTAATCTCACTCTTCTCACAGTAGAATTATTCGTTGGATTTCTTTATAAATTCAGCGTAACTGAATCCAGATAAAATAAATTATGATCTAAATCAGATAGTGGATATTAACCAGAAGTAATTTTTGTAGAGAAAATCAGAGTTTTTCTATGGATTTTTCTGAAAATTCTCTTCATCTACAGTCTGACAAAAATGAAAATTTTTATGAGGAGCTTTATACAATTCTGGAAAGGGCAAACTTCCAGTTCACCCCGATAAGTTGCTGCGTGAATTCAAAGTATTGTCAAACGATTCTATTTTTTAAGTCAAAAATATTCATTCAAATCCCGCTCGAGACGCCACTGGACTTAATAAATTGAATCACGTTCGGGCTAAATTAGCTCCTTAATGTTATAAATACCATCACCAAATTACAACGAAATTAGGTAAAGGACATTTAAGATATTTACGAATAACTTTTTTTTATTTTTATTTTAACACCCTGTATGTGGAGAACGAAGGATTTGGGGACCCATGTTTACATGAACATTTCGTCTTAAAATCACCTAAAGAATCGTCTGTTGAATTTATGGTACATACTTAATTAACACCCTGTATTTTTTCACAATTATCTCAATATGGGTATCAAATGACAGGGCTCGACTAGTAGAATAGTATTACACTTAGAAGAAGATGCAAATTCAAGATGGCCGCAGCTACAAAATGGTAGAATACATATTTTTTCAAAACTACCTCTATATGAGTATCAAATGACAAGGCCTGACTAGTGTTCAGTTTGAAATCTGTTATGCAACATAGGTACTCTCTTATCGCCCGATGCAACTTGTATCCTCCAGTGCACTCCAATGCACACTGGATCACTGGCGGATTTACCAGCAGGCTGAGTAAGCTTGAGCCTAGGGCGGCAGTTTCCTGGGGCAGCAAATTTGGGGTCCGATTTTTTCCT
This sequence comes from Leptinotarsa decemlineata, assembly GCF_000500325.1. NCBI lineage: Eukaryota > Metazoa > Arthropoda > Insecta > Coleoptera > Chrysomelidae > Leptinotarsa > Leptinotarsa decemlineata. Next base: position 38,535 of record NW_019292765.1, read on the forward strand.
ACATCATGGAAATCAAAAAGATTTTGGCATGACGGTTTTCTGATGTCTTACAGATAGAAGTTTGCAACAAATTGTGCCGATGACTTTCCTCCTCTTACAAATTGTTTGAGCGAGAGAAGCTTTTTTTGTCTGAAAAGGATAAAAAGTAATCTGAAATCGACCTTGAGCTAAAGAAAACTGAACGCCTTTGCTCTTTGTTGCATAGAGTCAGAATTGATTAACAAGATTACTTATGACGATATCATCGATGATTTTGCCAACAGAAGGTATTGCAACGAACTTTTATAACTTGACTGGGTAATTTTTTTTAACTGTTTGGAAGCGCAATAAAAATATTTTTCCACGTTTACCAAATTACTTTATTGTGTAAGTAGAAAACATTACCCCACTTGTAAATGATTGACCTTTGATTAGCTCAAAAATATATCTAAAAATTATTTTACCTAAGATATCAAAGAAATTGTTGAAAAATGTAGGGCATGACAATTGTAAAGGCAAGGGCGGCAAAAACTGCACAGCCTACACCTTGAATATTTGTAAATCCGTCACTGCACTGGAGCCTTTAGGGTAAGCAACGGAGCAGTTGTTTTCATCAGTCTTCATGAGCTCCTCAAAGGAGGGCGTTGTTTTTATTTACCGGTACTTGCAAAAGAGGAAACTTGAATCTAGGAAATACTGGCTACACCCATATAATGTTTAATAATAAACACAGTTTGACGGTGGTTTCCCGTGAGCTCTCTCATGCTCACGGGAGCTCTCGTGAACAGAAATTTAGGGAGTTTTATATAATGAACTCGAATAGTTACCATGTTTTATTGAGATTGGTGTAAAGGGGACTGGAGAGGCAAGGGTTGTGCTCCACCAATTTCACGAAGGAAAGAGAGTATTCCACCACTTCTTGCTGATCCGACATGAACGTGTTGATTGATATTGCACCTTTATTTCGCCTAAGCGACCCGGCAGCTGTGTCCCCCTCACCGACTCCGATTATTATCGGTGCAGTATCGCGATCGCTCCAATGTGCGAGTCATCGGTGATCGGTGTCAAATCAGGATCGGGTTGCTTAGCGAATCACTTGTTGCATCACTTATCGTGTCGCTCCAGTGGGAACCGCGCCTAACGCGTATGAATTCAACATATAACAAATGATTTCTAATTTTCGACCATGACATTTTCCAATACTACCCCAGAAAAACGCAATTTCATACCTATTATGAAGTTACCCAAGAAAGAAGTATGAGAGTTTTCAATTGGTGAGCTCTCAATATGTCTCTCAAGACTCAATTCAATTAAGATATCGTGAATTTTGAAAGAAGCAAAATTTTATGAAAAAGCAGGAAGCCAGAGGCAACTGTTAGACTGTGAAAGCCTGGAAAGGCATCTTAGTTGATTTTCAAAGGCCAGTAGTATATCAATTTCACAACGAATGTTCTGATTACAAACTGAATAAGACAAAGTGACTGTTATATTTGTAATTGTTTCGAGAGTACTTTTTCTTTTATTTCGTGAAATTCAATGTTCATATGAGTTGGTGTTTTGGAAGGGCTTGATATTCCAGTTCATATATGAAAGTAAGTTTTATCAAAGTGCGTAGGGTTTTTCCTACAAATATTTAGTTTAGAAACATTTCATTTCTTTATTGATTTTTATTTTTGTTATAAAATCAACTTTTCATAACTCTGTTATCGAGCAGTAGTCCAAAATATCCATCTGCTTGGGTTTTTTTATGTTAATTCTTTTATTTTAATTTTTACTTGTCATTTTCGTATTTTTTCCATCGCATATCATCGAATTGCTCTCTTCTCTCGAAAAGAAAATGTTTTGCCAAAATTGATAGTTAGAACGACAGTCACCACTTGGGACAAAGGCCCAAGGGACAAGGGCCTAAGTGGTTGACCTTTCTTGACTAAATTTATGACCCCGACCATTGTGAGAGATAATTTTTCAAGAGTTACTGGGAACACATTTTTTTAGCCGATGCAGGCAGTCTGTTCAGGGATTTCGGCCGGGAACTAATCCTAATTCTGATTCTCCTCGCCACGAAGTTACACTGTTATTTTTTGTTTGTCGTTTTGTTGGTATTATTAATGAATTTTATTATTTGTAAACGCTATGTCTGTCTAATGAATAATTCACCTATCACCAGTCCCGACAAAAGATCTAAGCATCTTTGTAAATAGTATATTTCGTACTGCATTATTTTCATATTTCGGAAGTTATACACATTTTTTGTATAAAAAAAGAGAAGTGGTATAAAAAAAGGAGAAGTGGGAAGCCAAAAAGCTTTTCTTCCGTAAGTAATTTGGTTGGGGAATATTGATAGTTGATATTTTTTTTTTTTGAAACCATCTTTTATGATTTTGAAATCAGTATCAACTTGCCCTTTCAGATATACAGGGCTATTCAAATTGGTTTCTGTACATAGGAATCTAGTAAACGATAAGAGATAGAGTGTCGGTTAAATGTGGTAAAGTTGCGTATTTTAGAGACTTTTTCAATGATGTAAAAAAATCGAATATAGCTCTTTTGGTTCTGGAGATATACAAGAAAAACCAAAAAATCCCAAATCATATTTTTGCCTATATCTTCTCTATTCGATGACATATTGAAAATCTGTCCACACTTTGCTGTTGGCACTTGATGTGGGCTATCAGAATATGTCCATGAATCTTTTATATAGGATGTCATCTGACTTGGGCCACCCCTATCTTTGAATTTTTAAATATGGACCTGTATTTTTTGTTGTAGTTTTTGGATCTTAGACGTTCACTTCATACTAAGAAATTGAATTCAATTTTATATTTCGGGATTTTTCGGTAATATTCGATTATAATTGTGTGAATTATTCCCTTTCAAATTACGGCCCTGGAAATTGGTTGACTGAGTTGAATAAAAACACAATAGCAACTTTCACGTCTCCCTATGTACCGTAGAGTTATTAGAGTTTTTTTTCACTTTAAGGTACCTATTCATACTTTTTCTATTGCCCTGAGCGTTTTCTACAATGAACTTCGAATAAGAAAACCTTTTATGATTATCTGAAACATCTCTACAACAAAAATATATTATATGTGTTTTAATGAGCAGAAAAAAAAGGTAGCAATAATAACATCAAAACGAAAACTATAATTATAATGAAAATTTAAATGCAGTAAGTAATTTATATGTATACATAAAAAAATAAATTGTGCAATAAATGTTCGAATTGGAGTCCTTCCATTTCGATACAAATAATAGGACAATAAGATGGTCTCCAAGATCACCAGATCTTACTATTTTGGACTGTTTTTTATGGGGAACATTAAAAAATATGATTTACGCTGGCAGAGAGATAGAAAATGTAGAAGAATCGAGATTGAGGATTTATTAAGGACAATAAATAATATGAAAAACCGAGTTTGAAAATGTCTCGAAATGGAAGTTCTCCAAATCGAACATTAATTGCGCCAATATTTTTTTTGGGTACCTATATAAATTACTTCATTTCTATTTTCATTACCATTATAGCGTTCGTTTCGGATGTTATCATTGCTATCATTTCTTTTTCTGCTTATTGAAACACATATAATATATTTTTTATGTAGATATGTTTCAAATAATCATGAAAGGTTTTCTTATTCGAAGTTCATTGTGGAAAACGCTCAGAGCAATGGAAAAAATATGAATAGGTACCTAAAAATGAAAAAAAACTGTCGAAAAACCCTACGGTACATAGGGAGACGTGAAAGTTGCTATTGTGTTTCTCTTCAACTCAGTCAACCAATTTCCAGAGCCGTAATTTAAAAGGGAATAATTCACACAATTATAATCGAATATTACCAAAAAATCTCGAAATATAAAATTGAATTTTATTTTTCAGTATGAAGTGAACGTCTACGATCCAAAAACTACCACAAAAAAAATACAGGTCCGTATTTAAAAATTCAAAGATGGGGGTGGCCCGTCAGATGACACCCTGTATAAAAGATTCATGGATATATTCTGAGAGCCCACATCAAGTGCCAATAGCAAAATGTGGACAGTTTTTCAATAGTCTGCGAATAAAGTAAATATAAGCAAAACAATAATTTGGGATTTTTTTGTTTTCCCTGTATATTTCCAGAACCAAAAGAGCTATATTCGATTTCTTTACATCATTGAATAGGTCTCTAAAATACACAACTTTGCCACAATTTAACCGATACTCTATCTCGTATCGTTTACGAGATCCCCATATACAGAAACGAATTTGAATACCCCTGTATATTAAATGAAATCGGACCTGGGTTGTGAAACCTTGAAATCCAACAAACTGGATATCACTGTATTCATTAGCTGAACTTCGCAACTTCAATCGCGTAGTTACAAACTACATATAAATATAGTATCAGCCAAATCAAGTGAATAGTATTTTTATAGTATTCGCTTCCAGCAGATGTTTAACGTGATTCCTTAAAATCACCTATATTTTTTTATTCATGAATCGAATGAAATTTTACTGTATTTGATGATTTCCACTTGTTTCTATCTGTTTGATTATTTTATTACGATTCGAATAAGTTGAGTGCATATTATGCATACGGGGTTATCATACTCTTCGATACCATTGGCAACCAACCAGAAATTCTTAAAAATCACATTAGGAGACCTGTCATTAACGACAGTACATGTTCTCATTGTAGACGATTCTGACTGTCACGCTTGGTTTGCCGACGTTCCAGACACGTTACCGTGCAATTTCATAAGAATTAGCAATCATAAGTACCAGTCTAACACGGATAACGGTACTAGAAGTCTGCAAACGAGGTTGTTCTATGTTATCCTAATAATTCTTCCCGTAATTATTTCGTCTGAAAATACTAATTAGCGACTTTCCTTAGTGACTTCATCAGATAAAATTAGTAATTTTTTTCTAAGTAGTTTGTAATACTGTTTCTGTTTACCGTTTTGTTGAAATGGAAAGAAAATTTCGGACTTACTGGTAGTGGCTAATAGTTAAGTTTTTTATTTCAATCCATGAGTATTAGAATCATGAAGTTTTTGAGTAGTCCAAGCGTTTTCATTAGACTATATTTTTCCACTCGATTGGTAGTAAGATGAAATTAGTTATGATCTTTTCAGTTTAAATTGGAAAATTCTTTACAAATCTTTATTCCGTAAAATTGGTCGGTATTTGAATAATCGGAATTCGATGCATGATGCAGAATATTAATATAACAATTGATGCGAAGCTATCAAGAACAAAATTCTCTACCACAAACGTTTCCTCTTTGAAGATGATCACTTGGTGATCGAAACACGTGTCGAGGTGTTAAAAATAAGGATTTGGTGTTGGGAAAAAACTCCAGTGATATTCAAACGTTTCCTGCTAACATTTTTCTAGAAGTTACCATGCTCAGAAGATTACTAAAGGAACATGAGAATTGTTTGAAAAGTTTTGGAGGCCTATTCCACATTGAAAATAATTTATTTTCGAGTTGATTTTCATTCACTTTTCTGGATATAGGGACATGACTGATTTTGTGCTAATATTTTGTATGATATTGAACACGTTTAGCTTATTTTGCTTTTTTATTTTTTCCCTATGAAACAAAAAATACATTTCTTATAGAACTAGTCAATAGAGAGGAATGAATAATATAACTAAATAGGTGTGAACTACTCGAAAACCTAACTTAAAAAAGTTCCATTGAATATCAATGTCTTCAAATATCAATATTTGAAGTTTACAAATCAGGCAATTGGATCTCCATTCTTTCGAAATCTAAGATGAATTCTTGAGAGGCGCGAATAAAACCAACGCTATTGTTATCAGCTGTTTCTCTGCGTGTTCATCTGTTTAGGGAATTATCTACTGCGACATATTGAAAAGGACACAGATTAACTTCTATAAGCGATTTCTCTGATTTCTGTTTAACACCCCAGACTATCTTTTTCGATTGATAACTAGCTCCATTCACTTGGAATTCACTGTTCTCTAAACTGGATGATTGAACTACTATTCATGGACATTTACCTACAGATATCCACAAAAGTGTCTGGTTGAACTTTTTTAAATAGACATAAGGCGTAAAGTATAACTGGGTTAGTAAAATGAAACAGTGTTTCAGTAATCAACTGTCGGAAGTTGACTCAATCCACTCGTACTAGCAGTTAAAAAAATTGAAAATTCAAAAATACGAGACCAAATGTACTAATGAAGATTTTGACAGACTCTTCTATTACAGGATTTCTTTCGCCTTAACTATACCAGAGACCGGTCCCACGAACCTATCTCACTTTTGTTTGAAACACCTATTTCCAACATTCGAGTAGTTGCTCAGATTCAGACTAGCTTTCAAAGGTATGTACTATTCAATAGATTTCAGGAAAATTTGTCTCATGTGAAATATGCATGTTTATCAAACTCTACATCACATTTCATTTGAATGTCCGATTCTTTCTGTCGTCAGACCGAATACTCTGGCTTTTTTAGTAAGCTACCTGTCAGCATGCAGAATCAAAATGTTCAAACTACAGGCCTCCATTGTCAATGAATGAGTTTGTCACTCTATCAAGATATGTTTTATAAATCTTTTAAGTATTCTCGTTCCTTTTTTTTAATGTTTTATATAATTCATTACTATTCAACAATCCAAACTTCATGTTATGATGTATATATACTGAAAATAATGAAGAAAAATAATAATTATAATTTTCAATAAAACCCAGCAAGTTTCATTGGGTTTCATTTTCTGGAAACTGGTTAGTTTTCTCTGTTATTAGGGATGAGTTTATAAGTCCTGTAGTTGAATATGGATTCTGCACTTACTTATAGATGTGACGTTACGCTATAATTTTTGATAAAGCTGTCCCTCGTGAAGTCTGACTTTGTGGCAGTTTTGAAGGGTTTAAAATAATGGGATAGGTCCCGATCCTGGAATACCTGGATGTTTGATCGTTTGAACCCGTGAAGACAATCATTTTTCTAATTTCAGTGTGGCACTGTTTGTTTGATTGTGTTTGAAAATGTACGTATGCTCCCAAATTGTACTTTCACTCGTTAGGGTATTCAAGGGTTAGGTTCGATTAGTTCAAAAGTGAGTGGGTCTATTCGACCCTCCATCGCAAACCGCAAGGGTTTATTGTGGCTCACACCTATTCACATTCGACCAAATAATCACAGCTTCTTAACGAAGCCGAACAGTTAGTCTTTCAGGGAAGATGGTGAGAGTAAGGCTCTAACAAACTCTGAAAACCTGATTCGGTTCCCATCGAGGCAAGCACAAAGCATGTGCCTTGCTCTTTCATCATTCTCCAAACAGAGGCGACACACACTGTCTTTCGACAGTCCGAGTCTCTGCATATGATGATTCAAATGACAATGACCTGTGAAAAAGCCCGTTAGATATTGTAGTTCATCCCTACTGTAGTTCAACAACTGTTTGGTATCAAGCTTCGAAGGGTGAATAAACGCCTTGGATTGAGCCAATCCTGGAAGATTCTGACAGAAGTCCATGAATATTCTTACCATCCAGGCAAAGCCTGAAGTGATGTCAATGACAGGTTCTAGTCCGGAGCAGCACCCTCCTGTGCAAGAGAGTCAGCAGCCTCATTGCCTTTCAGTCCAGAATGGCCAGGAATGCAGACCAAACCATCTCTTAAGTCTTCCTATCGAGGAGAGTCATTTTTGGTAAGTTGCTAACAATTTAGACGTTGCTTGGTGAGCGCCAAGAGGTTCCAACGCCGCTTGAATGTCCGAGAATATTTTTATTGATTTATGAGATTGGATTCTTCCAATCTGTCCACACACAATTCAATAGCAAACATTTCCCCTTGAAATACAGTCGCATAGGTGCCTAGGCAGATTGATATTCCTGTCCTGGGTCTGCGATTGTAAACAGCAGCACCAGAACCTGAAGGTGTTTTTGATCAAACTGTGAACCAACAACTAACTGCTGTTAATATTTCCTTCTCCCGGAGGATCTAGTCTTCTCTACTCGGGAACAGTACTTTGTAGATCGTAGTTGACAGTTGGATGCATAAAGTCAGAGGTCATTTCGAGAATGCTGTGACTTCCAGTGTTAACCAGCAATCTGTTGTACTCTACATTAATTTGATTTGTGCGATTGGCAATGTGAAAGTCTATATGCAGTTCATCTAGCCTCTCTCTCTCTTCAGAAAAAGGGGAGAGGAGATATATCTAGAAAGATCTCCATGGCCGCTGACGGTGTGGTACTGATGACACCACTGATGGTCAGACAAGCCTGTCTCTGTAAGTCAGAGAGCTTCGCCTGTGGCGTTCGGCCACCAGGCAATTGCTACAGAAGTGATCATAGGTCTGACAATCATCATATGAATCCAATGGATTTCTTTGGGACCTCCACCCCAAGTTTTACCACAAATCCTTCGACATGTCCATAGGGACAGTCTAGCTTTGTGTAACAAAAATCCATGTGAGCGTTTCAGGTGAGTTGGTTCTCAAGGGCAATGCCAAGACATTTCACCTCCGTTCCAAAAGGAATGACATTACCGTTGTGGTAAAGTGACGTTAAATCGTCCAATTTTCTCCTCCTGGTGTGAAGGGGATTACCACAGTTTTGCTGGGGTTGACAGACATCTGCTCCCTCAGGCACCAACTGGGAACTACATCCATCGTGTTTTGGAGGATATAACAAGCTACCCTTTCCGACGTGGATCTCGACAAGATGATAGGGTCATCTGCATAAGCTTGCAGATCAACGTTTCTTCTGTCGAGGGCATCAGGCAGACTATCCATCAGGAGGACCACAGAGAGGAAGGTAGTCACCCACCTTGAGGGCAGTCTCGGATGACCCTGAACCTAATGGCCTTGCCTTGAAGAGTCGTAGTTTTAGTTCTGTTTACCAGCGTGGCATAGATCCAGTAATCAAGGGACTCAATTGTCTATAGATGCCCATCAATACTTTTTGAGAATGGTGCCCTGTGCCCTGGTGCAATAAACTAAAGGAGACTGTTTTATTCAATCAATACAGTTTACCGCCGGATTTCCTACAGTGTTTGTGTGTTATTTTGATCTCAGCCGTAAGAATTTCGATTCAGTTAAGTTTCTTTCAGTTTGTACTCTCAAAATTTCCTTTTTTTTTCCTTATCACTAAGTCGAAGAGCACCAAAGAGAACTTTTCTAAAATTATTCTCTTTTTCAATTTGTACAAACATTTTACCCATTCAAAATGCACAATGAAAAATAGCAAAAGATAGACGCATGCCATTGAGAACTTTTCTGATGACCTATAAAAAAAGAATAATGTGCGTTTTCTATGAAGGCTCGCACAGATAATACCGCCGCCCCGACTTCTGGTAGATAACTTCATCATATTTCAACCATTTTACATAAAATATCAGTGGATTATACACCTTTTGAACCACTCGGTTCATGGTGAAATCCATATGAAAGTCCGTAAGTATTTTTTGAGTTTATTGCGTTCAGACAGACGCGGCGGGGAGACTTTGTTTATAACATATACTTCATTATGGTCATAAAATAATATCGTTTCAACACTTCTTCAGTAGCTCTTCATACTTTTCAAGAACTATGAGTTCGTACGTTCGAATCAAGAGTCACTCCCTCCGGCTTATCTCAGGTATCTTTTCCGAGAAGTCGAAACAAGCTGTGAAATGTATGGAAGAATGTTTACCTTCTATTCATCCCGCGATGGGCCTCTACACCTTTTTATATTTCTAACGACTTCACTAAGAAAACCTTAAGTAAAGTTTAAAGTCCTTTAAATAAAAAGCCGCTGTCTACAAAAGATAGGAAATCATGAAATGTTTTGTGATTAGAGGGCTGTTTTATTTATCTTGAATAGTTTCGGCTACCACTTTCCTCATATCATTTCGACCTAAACTTGAATTTCATCAAAAATTATTTATCTTTGCTGGTGATGAAATGTATGTGCCAAATTATGCATCTAAACTAAGTAACATTTCTAAGAATTAGTTCTGTCTAAAAAGGTCAAAAAGGAGATATAGTTTTTACTACCAAGCAGTTGCTACCTCACAGCAAGATATTTTTGAAGTACTATGGGAAGGTGAAGCTCACGTTCATTGTGTGATCTTAAGCACTTACATCACATGGAATGTGTCTATTAAAAGGAAGATGGAAGGAAGTTTTGCTGACAACGAATAATTCGTAGTCGTAACGGAACCAACTCTGGATACAATTTTGAAGCTAGGCATGTATTAAATAAATGGGCTCAGCCGGAAGGCTTAAACTAAAACTTTTTTTGACCCTGTAACATTAGAAAATTGAACACCATCTGAACTGAAATGGAGTTTATTAGGGAAGCAGGTGAAGAGCAGTCGTAAATGAAAGTATAAATGTACTGCATAAAATTAACCATCGGATATTTGAAAGCTTCAGCGTGGTTTTAGTCGCAACTGAAGCAGAGAAGCGGCATAACATTGCAGCTAGAAGCACTTCTTCCACTCTTAGAAATTTCAAGGAATTTCGCATGTACAAAAAGAGCAAGAGTCGAGCTCAGGCCTCTCCTCAGCAGTTTTAACTACGTTAGATCCGTGCTAGGAAGAGCGTATTGAAACACCAAAATAATTCTTGACTCGCTTTTTGTTATTGTAGTTGTATCTGACTGCAAATTATAAGTCTTCCAATCAGTTTATGTATCGCCCCTGTCGTCTTTAAAATATTGATAGAGGCAGTGTTCAGTGGTGATGAATGAAGATTTTGAAATGGTAAGATCGTTATTTGTTTCAAAATTATGGATTACCGGTAAAAGTCATGTGGTTGAAGAACAAGGAGAGAGACAGAAAACAATTGACAATGACAGCTGTCATGTGATTCAGTTTGAAAAAGTGTATTAGCTTGTCGATGATAAAACTATGTAACAAAAGAGAACTATTATGCTGCAAGTGTGATCAGAGACATCTACTGTTCTGTAAGGAACTCAATGAGAGAACCCAAAAATCAAATATGTTAATTAACTGACAATACCCTCATTAGTCTTGAGGAAAACAAGTGAAGAGGTGTTGTTGAATGAAAGGAGGTTGGAAAATTTGTTTGAAAAAGAAAATATTTAAAATGTAATGAATTATATTAATGAAAAACCAGAATTATTTTTGTCAATATCTAATAGAAAGGCATAGATTTCACTGAGGTGATCAATGTCTGATCTTTTATTAAGGCAATCATTGGATTGTAATATAAATGACATTTCCAAAAAAAAATATTGTTTTTGGAAATGTCTCTCTCTTTTTGTTCTTCAACCACATGGCTTTCACTGGTAATCCATATCTTTTCGACACGGCCAACCTCACTAACAGTAAGTTTGAGACCTTTCATAATAATTTTTATATTTGATCACCATCATACAAATTTTGTAGCTTTTTCTTGAAGATGATAATAAATTTTATCGAAATATTGGAATAACTTGTGTTATAAGAGTACACTTCCGTTTTGCTGATCACCCAAAGATATTTTCCAAGTTTTGTTCTTAACTAGGTGTCAACTTCATATTAATGAGCCTCAATCAAGTAGATAGTCAACACAAAATTGAACACGGGGATGTAGACGAGGAAGACCTAAACTCAATATAAGGTAGCTTAGTATAAGTTTGGGAAAACTTAAGTTATTTGTCGAAGTGATCTGTAGTTGTCCCCACATCAGGAAAGTTGATAGTTTGATACAAGACGGTAAAGATAGACATCGCGGAGGTTTGGTGTGCAGATTAAGATAGAAAAAGTTATTTGTGTATAATTCAATGGTCATTCAGATTGACTTTTTTTTGGATTAGTAACTAAACGAAATATCTGTTCTATCGAATGCACTTTTCCAACACCAGAACAAAATTACGGTCTCTCGAGATCATCATGACTAAATTTCACTTCTACTTTAGCGTTTTTATATGTAAGTGGCCTAACTACTACCTGTTAGTAGTACCTAACTACTACAGGTTAGTATTACCCAACTATTACCTGGTATTGTTCATATGCTAAACTACCTCTTTTTTAATACCTTTAGTTTGTTATGTATTTCCTCCTGAAGAACTCATTCCACACTTATCGATTTCCAATCCAAATACACCAATGGGTTGGTCCTAACATTAAAAATATTTGATATAAGAGTGGCTTTCGAAACTGCACGTACACTGCAACAAGTGTTGGGCAGTCCTAAAGACAAGACGTTGGAAAAAAAGTCTTGGATTTACGCAATAAGCTGCAAGGATTGTGATAAGAAATATGTTGATCAAACCAAACGGACCATATTAGCTCGCTACAAGGAACATGCTTTGCATGCTCGGTTTCATATACCGGAGAAATCTGGTGTAGCTCAACATACCATAGAGAACGAACACATAATAACTGAGAAATGATTAAAATTGTTGAGACTGGTACATGATAAGAGGTTTCTGGATGCCTTCGAAAGCTTGAGTTCTATTAAAAGCAACAAAGGTCCAATTTCGAACAGCCCTTTGTTTGGCCTCATACGTACCAATCCAAATACACCAATGGGTTGGTCCTTAAACATGTTGGACATTAAAAATATTTGATATAAGAGTGGCTTTCGAAACTGCACGTACACTGCAACAAGTGTTGGGCAGTCCTAAAGACAAGACGTTGGAAAAAAAAGTCTTGGATTTACGCAATAAGCTGCAAGGATTGTGATAAGAAATATGTTGATCAAACCAAACGGACTATATTAGCTCGCTACAAGGAACATGCTTTGCATGCTCGGTTTCATATACCGGAGAAATCTGGTGTCGCTCAACATACCATAGAGAACGAACACATAATAACTGAGAAATGATTAAAATTGTTGAGACTGGTACATGATAATAGGTTTCTGGATGCCTTCGAAAGCTTGAGTTCTATTAAAAGCAACAAAGGTCCAATTTCGAACAGCCCTTTGTTTGGCCTCATACGTGATAATTCTGAATAAAAAACCGATAAATATCAGAGTAAAAATTTAGGGGATAGTCACTAACATAGAAAAAATACATAACAAATTAGAGGTATTAAAAGATAGTAGTTAGATAATTCTTACCGGTACTACTAACAGTTAGGCCACTAACAGATAGTAGTTAGGCCACTAACATAGTAGTAAAATTTAGTCTATTTGATGTCCTGAGGACGCTAACTTGGTCAGCGAAACGCGCGTCGAGAGACCGTAATTTTTGTTCTAGTGTTGGGAAAGTGTTTTCAATAGATTCATTTTACGCCCAGAGGTTCCAGTACGAACCATTATGAAATACCTGTTGAAGACATTCACTTTTTCTATTTGTTTTCACATTGATAACGAAAAAAAAACAAAAATGTTTTTTATTTTACATTTAGTTCAACTGTTAACAAGAAACAACTCAGTTTATGATAGAACCAATATAGCTACGCTGCAATATACATATAAAAGAAATATGATTTGATACATTGAAAAAATCGGTTGCACGGAATCGTGAATATTGATTTTGAACTTATGTAGTGATTTTACCAAAAATATTTTCGACTTCCTGAACGACGTTGATATAACGAATAAATGCCAGTTAACTTTATCTGGGACTCGATAAAACAGGATCGCACATCTGAGTAAGAGGCACAAATGGGAGAATTTACTCTGACATTATTTATTGTCGGTTGCGTTTAGACTGCTAATTGTTTACTGAACTTCGTACACCGGGAAATCCTCCTATATCATATTTTTCAGAGCGATACATGTGTATATATAACTACAGTTACGATTTTTTTATAAAGTGCGAATAAATATTATCGGATAATAGCTTAGGTATTTAGAACTCTTTACCTCACACAAAGAAAATCGCATGTTCAATTAGTTTCGTAACTAAATTTTCAAGGATTCCTATGGAATTTTCCTGGAAAAAAAACATTAAGCAAAAACATGTAAATGATATTCTTTTTTGAAAAATGTTCTCGTATGATAGCAGAGCTACTCTGAAATATAAAATTTATTTCAAAGTAATTTTTATTCTTCAGTTGTGACTTCATTTTTTCATGTTCAGTTTGGACTTCATTTAACAGATACATCGTGAGTTTTGTAAACTAAATTTTAAATTGGTCCACCTCGACATTTTTAGCGTGTTATTTCGTTTCAAATCCACCTTTTGAGTTGGCTGATCTTCATTAATTCACTATTTTATTTAAAATGTTTCGTTCCTCGATAGGATTAACAATTTAGGTTTATCCTCAAGCACCTACAGTAAAAGTTCAAATAATTTTTTATAGCAAAACATTTTGGTAAAATTATTCTTCATTAGGGATCTTTAACATCTTGATTTTTCCCAACCAATGGTTTCTGCTAGCGCAAAAGAATAAAATCTTAATACTTTCTCAATAATAGATGGCTTCCCTTCCACTCCTGAGTAACTTTATTGAACAATATTTTGGTATTCTTTTGAACTATATAAAAAATTTGAATTATTATCTCAAGTGCAGATAGCTTTTTGTTTCTTCTCTCTACAATGAGTCTCACATTATTGATAATTCAAAATGTCGGGAAACTGCAGTTTTGTTTGGTTATATCAACAATTAAACGAGTAAAACATACCGATTAAGAATCCAATGGAAAAGGGTCAGTATGGGGTAAGAGGAATTATTTTATTTTATAAAAATTTATTTTCATTTGGTGAGATTTACTAATTTGACATTAATCTATTAGAACTTAGTTAGGTAAATGCAAAGCAGAATATTTAGTAAAAGGGTATAAAATCAAAATAAATACCAAAACTATTGCCCAAAAATTTGTTTAAAATCCCAAAGGGGTTATGTTATCTTATTTATGATGTAATATTTCCGTGTGTCTAGAACTGAAGACAAATAAAATCAGTTTTTCATACTGTCAAGGTTTCAATCATATACCAGGTTTGTTTACAAAGTTGTTTCCAAGTATTATCCACTTATTATAATCGAATAAATTAAGTAATGAATTATGTGGCATGTAAGTGAGTATGAGTATAAGTAAATACAATGTACCTATATGTCCATCAGATGGTAGGATACCCGAAACCCGAAAGAATCAAAATGTTTATCATAAGTATTACATTATGTCCCACCAGACATAATTTCAAACAAATATTTTATGTACATCATCCTTACTTCCTTAGATCTAAATCTGTTATCCATTTTTTCATTTGCACATATTATAGTAGGTGGTACATTTGTTTCAATCGAGGTTGCAAAGTCGCACATTTTCCTCTTTCATGAATATAAGGCATCACTGATATGAATTTCTGCAATGCATTTTACAATGAGTAAAATGCTTGTTAAATTGATATTTTGGTGAAAAAATCTGTCGGAAAAATCAGTAAAAAGTACGTAATCAAATTTTGGATCTGATAGGAAACTCCAGTTTGGATTTCTCAAGGCCAAATCACATGAACCGAACCTAATTGAACAGCAGTATACTTAACTAGTTGCTCTAATTATAATTCTCTTTGTTCGTACCCGAATATAAGACCGAATTATAGGGAACCGTCTGACCTACTTACTCTTGTAAGGGTAACAGACCTTGAAAGCATATGCCCAGTTTCAGACATCGCATAATTTATTATCATCTAATTAGTTTTTATTCTTGGATAGTTATGGAAGTGGCTGTTTATTTGGTTGGTGTGAAGTGAAATATAATTGATTATTAAAAGAATATTTGTGATTAAAGTACGATTTTTCATTAGTCAATGAGAGGTTTAGAAAATCTGTTCTTAATTACATAGCCTAAATAATAGAGAATTCCTTACATAGTTCATTGTATATTTTAATCTTTGTCTTTTGTAGACAAACATTGATGTCAGCTAAAATGTGTTTTCTTCATTTCCTCTGACACAAATTTGATAAAATTTGCTCAATTGAATGAAAAGATTAGATCATTGAATAAGGAATATGGAATTATTTGCAAAGTTTCACCTAATATTATGACTCTAATATTGAGTGTTTCAGAACAAATACATATATTTCTTGAACATAATAATATCTTCTGAAATGAAATCTGTTTTCGTGTTTCTATGATTGTTTATTTCCAATATTGAATGATTACCCAAAACTCGTTCGATTGACGACTTATTTAGGTATGTTGTAAAAATTCATGTTGAATAATGGACAAAGAAAATACTTTTGTCTGATTTCTACTAAGGTCATTATTTTTTACGACCTGTTTTGGTTTGTTAGACCATTCTCAAGTAATTGATTTCAAAAACCACTACTCACGATTTGGTCTTCACAAACTTTATTTGAAAAATATATCATATGTTTTGCTAGCACAGAAGCTGTATCAAGTGATGAATCTTCATCAAGTAACGGCCGAATCAATAAAAAACTAAAAAAACTGTGTAACCGGTCGAAACAAATAATAAACTTAGTAGAAATTAGATAAAAATATTTTCTTTATATTTTGCAAACGTTATCATCCATAAATGAAACTGAGATAAAACTATATGGATATTATTTCTGTAATATTTTTGAATGAGGATATGATAGATAGATGTGATGTTTAGGGCTTTAGTTTTTTCACGTTTCGGTTTTGCTTTATTAATGTTTGCAACTAAAATCAGATAATGGCAAAAGTCAACTATCCAAAAAAAATCTACTCACAGTTGTTGCTGCTGGTAAGTCCAGGTCGACTGCAAACCATTCTGAGATCTCTCAAGAACATTTTACTTGAATTCAGAATAACAGAAACACAGTTCATCGAAACACTTCACACTTTGTTATCACTGACGATGATTGATTATCACAAAGTGGCAAGGTGCTGAAAGATAAATGAAACAAACGATTCAACTGCTTTTAGAGTCCCTAATGTAGTTATGTGGCAGTTTGCCGAAGAGGGCCTGAAAAATCAGCCCGATCAGTCACCTAGCCCATTGCCACTATGCGACTAGCAGGCCTAGCTGCTCGGTTTATTCTTCGCCCATTGAGGATTGAGGAATGCGTATCGTCGTAAAAGAAGTCAGTGGAGAGGGGCGAGCACTAGAAGTGAAAGAAGAGATTCGGATGTTTCCCATTCATCTCTAAAATTATCTTGTTACACCGTTGTATTTTTTCTATTGCAACCGTATGTCTGAGAATAATCGAATTTTTGTGGTGCCGAATATAGTACACTCAATCGATTGGAAAATTAAGTGCCAATTTCTGTGAGAAATTTGCTGATCATCGTTTACCGAAGATAAATTCAGGCACTGACTCTTTTTTCAAGTGAAAATTCATCAGATGTCTCAAGGGCGCATTGAAAGGAATTAAGTATTTGGCTGCAGTAAAAAAGCTGAAAAGAGACCAAAAAAATGAAATTCAATTTAAAAAAGTTCAAAAACTATCAGAGTACTCAATTTGTAAGATATGGAATCAATCCTAAAAATGGAAAGTAATAAATTATCAAACTAAAGGTTACCATACTTCAAAGGATGATTAATCAATCCGACACCTTCTTTTTTTAATATGGAAAATTGAGTACAATTTTTTTTCAAGAAAAAAGCACAAGCACTACAAGAAAATCCTCAAGACGCTCTAAGAGCGGTGCTTCTGCAAAAATAGCGATTTACGTTGGATTTTATTCACTTGAACATTTCCCGTGAAAGTATCTATAAAATAGAGACAAATATCCAACCTTCCTTCGATGTTCCAGTGATGTTGCAAGTGATGTTCGTGTCTCCAGGCGGATGGCATTATCTGGATGGAATCCAGCAGCTTCAGGGTATGCTTAGTGGTGGAGCTCCATACATGAGAACAATTTTCCAAAGAAGGTCTCAGTTGAGCTTTATAAAGCATCAACAGTTGCTGAAGTGTGTACAGTTTTCTAGTTCGGAACAGTGTTCCTAGTTTTTGAGCAGCAACTTTTGCAATTCCAGCGACATGATTGTGCCAAGATATATTGGTGTCCATTTCAACCCCCAAGAAAATGTATGGAACCAGAAAGCAGAAATGTCTGTCCTGACATTATTTTTGTGAGGTGTTCAGCGAGAAATAGACCAATAACCCAAACCTATTATGCAATACATGTTTTTCAGACGAATGGTGAAATGACTAGACATAATAATTGTCGTTACTGGGGTATTATGAATTCTCATTTGGTGATAGAAATACATTCACAAACTCCCCAAAATTTGAATGTCTGGGCCGGCATTCTTGGTAGTCATATTGCTGGGTCATTCTTTATTGAAGGTAATCTCAATGGAGACACATACTTAAATTTATTACAAGACTGTGTAGATTCTATCTTACACAAATTTTAGAAAATCATGATAATTTAGTTAAAATTAAATAGCATTCCAGTAGGATGGTGCACCCCTACATTTTGATGTTCGGGTGAGACAGTTTTTGGACGAACGTTTTCCAATTGGAGTGGCGAGCTAGATAACCTGATCTCACACCGATATAATTTCCCCGAATTTTTTGAATAAATGTTTTCTTTTTCCATATCAATGATTTCTATGATTTCATTGCATAATCTACATGTTGTACAGTAATTTTTTCCTGGACTTGTAGTACCTTATGAGTGCAATATCCAATTTACTAATGCATTAGTAGTGTCGTGTAATAGATTTTCAAGTGTAATTATTTCCAAGGATAAAAAAACATTAAAAACAATTAAAACTCAACATGGGCATGGAGATAAATATGAAGAAATAGGACGTACTCATTGAATTACACCGGGTGAAAAAAAGTTAACTGTAAAAAAATATTGAAGTTTCACAATAATAAAATTTTTCCTTCTTCTACAATATACCAAATTTGCACTTGTTTTCCACTAAGTTCAAATTTATACAATTTAGAAATCCATATGTCAGTAGTTTAGAAAAAGTAAAAAGGAAACATATTGAGATTCAAACTTAGCTGGAATTCTAAATACGGTAATGTTTTTCAAAGAAATTAATTTATTTTCTCGTATCATCAGTGGTGAAGATACCTTTCTTTTAGATTTCTTAGAAGATTTATTCCATCAGGTAGATATTTGGATTGTACTTCTCAGACGCAATAAAAATAAGATTTCGATAGTCATACTACAAATTTCCTAATCTAAGATTTTCTTTTTGTTTTTCGCCAGTAACTGTGATCATTATTCAATCTGAAATCAATAAACATGACATTTATATAGACTCTGAGGAAACACGACAGAAGGGAAATTTTTCACCATCTCAGAAAAACTCTCAAAAGGGGCAAATTTCGATCAACCTGTATATGTATAAAAGTGCATATCTGAAACAGTAAATCACGTGACCAAGCGAGGAAATTGTCAAAATTAAAAATTTGGGTATAAAATTAATTATTTTCGGAATAAATATAACAGATAGAATTTGTAAAATACTATCAATCAGAAATAAAATAGTATCTGTTGTGGAAAATTGGAAGAGATGGAATGAAATATTTAGGATTAATTAGTTCTGTTTCCCAAGTCCAGTTTCCAGAGTTTCCAACAAACAACTTTGAAGGTAACTATCACTTCACACTCAAAGGAGAGAAACCACGTATTTATACCAATTATTTGAAAGTTCGAACTTTCCCACAGTTAAATACATTTTTATGAATTGATTATAAGGACAATAAATTTGAATATATTCAAGAAAACATTCCAAACTTAACAGATTGAAAAAGACAATTTGTGTAATAACTGATATTTCATATTTTGATACTAAGGTGCGTTCCAAAATTCATGCACGGTTGATTATCATAGAACTTTTTTTTAAGTTTATTGATTGATGTTTGTGAGTTTATAATTGTTCAACGTTCATTAAATTTGTTCTTTATTAGCATTTGTATTGTGTCTTTTCAAAATTTTATCCACAGGTAGATGTGCAAATTGTGTTGCTTCCTGGTAACTTTTAATTCATTTGAGCGAACCCACCTGAGGTGTTGAGGTAGATTCTTATATTTCAAAATATATGAATTTAGGGCAAATATCTAAAAAATGAAAAAGAATATCCATATTTCGTGAAAGCAGATAATTTTGGTGTCAAAGGGTCCTCTTATTTACGTAGCGATCCAGCAATAGGTGACATCCGTTAGGACGTCGCGACACCGACGCCAATTTTTTTAAACGGTAACACAGTATTTTCAATTGGTTTTTGAATTCCGCATTGAATTCTGAATTCAGCCATATATCAACTTGTAGTTTTCCTTGAATACTCATGAAAAAAGACAATTTAATTGCGTATAATTAAGAGGGCCATGAATAAGTCAAAATGAATGCAATAATGTATTCAAGGTATTTTTCGTCAAATCTGTCAGAAGGCCTGTCAGATTTGACAAAAGTGTATTCAGTTTTGTATTGGTTTGTATTGATATTACTCCACTAGATTTCTTTTTGTTGGGATATATCAAAGAATTAGTTTATATGCGACGTCCACAAAATGTAAAGGAGTTGAAAAATAGTATCACAAATGTTTGTGCTTCCATAACGCGAGAGACGCTTTTAGCTGTCACGAATCGGGAATTACTAAAAAGATGCTATATGTGAAGGCAGGCAATTCGAACACTTACTAAAATGATTCTTGTTATCTCTTATTGAATTCCTTATCATCATGTTAGTCGAGTTATGGTCAAAGTAACATATTCAGGCTTTTCACCCATCATCAGTATGGTTCAGTTGTGTGCTAGGAAACACAAGTACTACAGGAAAATCCTTAAGGCGCTCTCACAGCGGTGCCTGTGCGAAAGTAGCGATTCACATTGAGTTTGAATCGCTGGAGATTAAATCTATTTGGAAAAACGTTCTAAGGAAGTTTATTTCACATAAACGCAGTTCTGCAGATGAAAGAGTTGTTAAACAGTGAAGTTCGAAGTGTACTGAGTTGAACCTCAAATCGATGAGCAGCCACAGTCCGTCGCGTATTTCTGATATTTACCGCTCTTGGTGGAATCAAATATGCAAAGTCACTTGTTACTATAATATACCGGAAACACGACACATAAACATTTGAAAATTGTCACAATGAAACAAACATTTCATCTAAACTCTAAACTATCTGGATCAGTTCTGAGAAAACATTGTCTTCACTTCCTATTCAGGAACCAAAGAACTTTCCCCCATATAGTAGACAGTTACGGTGTTATGGTAAGTGATATGTTCATCACAAACTTTCATTAAGCAAAATGATCGAAAAAGGAATTTAAGAAACATCAGTGGTTAACTTGAATCGTGGAAACTCTAATAATTATGCAATGATTCATACTTCGCCTGAATTATACACATTTTGAATAAAACGAATCACGGAAGCTAGAGATACATTTTAATTTCTCAATTTAATTTTGAATAGGTGTTATGACTAATTTGGCTGACCTAGTTGCAGTACTTTGGTGATAGTTTGTCAAAAATTGTGAGGCCACCCACACCTTTGGCTGATACAAAAGCCTTCAAAATAGCCAAAATGTGAAGCGCCAGCCAGTTATGCAGACAGTAAAAGGTCGCTTCTATTTCTCGCGCTCTAATTTTAGGCGTATTGCCGAGTCCCCAATGACTGTGCCCGAAGCAGGGTCGGACTGATTGAGAAACTTAAACTTTTCAGCATGATGTAAATGCAAAACGTGAATTTATTGGTNTTATTTTAACACCTCGACAAGTGTTTCGATCACCAAGTGATCATTTTCAAGAGGAAGATTGTACTGATTAATCCTCTTCTTGAAGACAATTACTTGGTGATCGAAATGATGGTTTGATGTTGGGATAAAACTCCAGTAATATATTCATTACCCCACCAAATGTCCCAAGCAGGGCATCACTAGTAGATTGTTTCTCTTGACAACATCTCACTAGATCATCGGTGAACAGTTGAGTGTTACAGTTAACTTGGTGTGTAGAATCGTTCAAAGTTTGTTTCGTTGCTACAAGGGAAGCGCTAGCTGAGAATTGAGCCTTGGGGTATATCATTTCATTAGTTCGTACTTCCATTGTCTAATATGATATAAAATGATTTGAAATCCCAGGCCACACCAATACTGTCACGGCATCGGCTAGAAAAATGCTTGGCTTTGTTCTGCGCAACTGTATATCATTCACCAATATTACCACCTTAACTATACTTTATACATCTCTCGTTCATACCAAGTTAGAGTATGCTACTTTGATTTGGTATCCTCTCTATAATGTACATAAGGAAACCTTGAAAAATGTGCAAATGCGCTTTCTGAAGTTTCTTGCATTTAGAACTTATGCTGCTAGAGTAAGTATCCATTTCACTCTTCTTCAAAGATTTATTCTGCTTTCTTTGGAGCAACGTAGAATTTCATCAAGTATTATTATGTTATACACAATTTTGCATTGTTCCATTGATGCACCCTTATTATAGAACAAATTAACTTCAACGTACCTCAAGCTACTACACGTAGATAGATCACTTTCTATACCCCTTTTACTAGTTCCAACCTTGGAAGTGTTTGCTATAAATTTGAAGTGTGAAAATTATAATAGCCACTACAGTCAATGCAATATTAATTTTGATCCGCTGAAGACCATATTATCCAAAATTGAACAAACTATCTTCTAGCTTACTGTGTTCATTTCATTTTATTCACAAATAATCATAATGGTTAAAGCANGCTATACTACTTGTAAGTCCGTATTAGTATTCCCTCTTCTGCTCCCCATTGGTGATGAGCTAATCATTTTAAAATGTTGGTACTATTCAGACAGTTAGCTTTTGTCTCCTGAATATGTTGTCTCCATGTGAGTCTTTTATCAAAGATAACTTCCAAGAATATATGTTGATCAACCACTTGTAACTGGTCCCCATTGAGGTAGAGGATTAAGTCTTTTGCTAAACTGGATTACTTTAGATTTGGTTGTTGAAAAGTGAAATCCGGATTTGAGAGATCAATTGTGGATGCTGTCTAAAGTCTTCTAAAGTAAGGTGCAAGTACTGACCGTGGCTTTGCCTTGGCAGTAGAGGATGAGGTCGTCGGCGTATAATACATATTCGACGGGTGAATTTATCAAAATACAGATGTCGTTGAACCGAGCCTAAGAACCGAGCCTTGTGGGACTCCGATTTCTGAAAAATGCGGTATAGATGACAGTCCATTTGTAACAACTTTAAAAGATCTGTTGGTCCAGTTAGTCCAAAGTCTATGAGTTTTTTCGAAAATGGTAGTTTTGTCAAATCGAAGAAATTTGAATATTATCTAATTTTTTATTTATGTTTTGTGAAATTTTTGTTATACTCAAAACAGATCTGTAGAATTGAAACAATAAATGTAGTCAGTCCCTGCATGTGTAGCGTCATCGGGCGCCGCGACGATCCCCTGTGAACTCTCTGCGACTTCCGGCGGCTATCTCTCTCATACTCGTCTTGAGACAATTCGCTTATTCTGCGTACGAGTTGTTTTGTTTTAGAGCACGAAAACAAATCTGAAATTATTTCGTCCTTGAATGACTTTTATAATATTCGCATAACTGGGGATCATAATTAAATTTATTGTTTGTTTTCATAAATAGCAGTGTAAACTCTAGTGAATTACTTGGAAAACACTAAAAGAGGAGACTTGTTTCTTTCACGGTTTTGGATTCATCAAGCGATTAACTTTTATAAAAGTTTGAGGTATAGTAATTTCAATACGTATTTGAAATATGAAAGCGCTTGTGAATGATGACCTTTTTTGACTTGCTTAATATTGGTATAAAATTACCAGCCAGCAAATGACCTTAAAAAACTCTTAATCATTAAGTTGGTTCATTGGTGCCTTGTGCCATTTTATTAACTCATGTGATGACAAGTGTATCAACTGCCGGAAAAAGGTACACTAAAAATATAAATTGGATGGCAAAGGTATTATATTTCATGATAATATGCAGAAAGTTTTCTAAAGTCTATATGTTTTTGAAAAAAGCATGTTAGTGACCTGAAACATACTTTCTGCACAATGATTCCAGCTCAACTGTTGGTAAAAGTTTAAATTAATAAGGCTTACACTGGTTTAGATGAAAATCTAGTCATCAATAAACGCTGTCTTTATCATAATTGAAATGTTGCTTGAAAAATAATGATACAAGTAGATTCATTTTAAACGATATGCACAGACTGAAACTGTTGAGCTGAATCAAACGCAATATCATTTTAACATTACAGTGCATCCCAACATTTGATCATAAAAAACCACCACTAAACTTTTTAGGATTTTTGAAGAATATTGAAAGTATTATCAGACACGTTCATCCTAAATTATTCATTATGTTACATTCAGTTAACTTTGATTCCTAAAAGACAGACATATAGGTTTTAGTTGTGTTCTACAGACGTCAAAATATGTCATCAACTCTTAGTTGTTATTGTAGTGGATTTCAGAACATTTTTTACTCTTCTTTCTCCAGAAGTTTCAATTTCGAATAATAATAAAAATAAAGTACAAAGAACACCTGTAACCGGGTAATTCAGCCTATTAGGCAACATCAGTACCAGGCAAGCGATCCTTGATTAAAGACAAACTGGAAAAATCCAAAACGAATGCATCATGAAATTTACTGCGTAATCGAAACCACTTATTGGTGTGACACCCAAGATTTTTATGAAGCACTCGTCTTGGTTTTTCACAGTTTATATTAAATCGAGGACCGCCTGCTTGGTACTGATGATGCCCAACAGGTCGAGACAGCTGTCTCAAATTGAAATTGAATCGTGAATTATCGAAATGGTATTTATCTTTTCATTTTAATGAAATTATTTTTCAGCTATTCGACATCATTAACCTAATTATAATTTAGTTGACGACTAGGAGTGTGATACACTAGAAAATCAAGTCTTTTGACGAAACTGATGTATTCAGACGAGTAAAAATATTTTCATCACTGGTGTTGCAATCCTTCATGTTGACTTTGAATATTTTATAAAGAACAGCTACCAGAATCTGTTCTGTCAAAACAATGTAGGCATATATATAAATATTCTGCTACCCATGTGATATTTCCAATAATTGTGTGTCAGAATTTGAAGAATTATTCCAAATTCCTGGTATCAAACAGTCGGATTCATTAACAAAGACCATGATTCCTTATNGAATATAATTTCATAACTTCACAGCGTCTAATGTGAATGATAATTAGGTAAGGTTAGGTTGGGTCTGAAGTGAGTGGGTCTATTCGACTTTCCACCGCAACTCGCAAGGGTTTATTGTGGCTCACACCTATTCATACTAGACCAAATAAATCCAGCTTCATAACGAAGATGGGTACGGCTCTGCCAAACTATAAAAACCTGATTCGGTCCCCAGCAGGGCAGGCACAAAGTATGTGCTCTGCTGATTCATAATTTTCCAAAGAGAGACGGCACACAGTCCGACAGTCTGAGTCTCTGCATATAATGATTCAAATGACGGTGACCTGTAAGAAGGCATGTTAGACATCGTAGTTCATCCCTACTGTAGTCCATCAACTGTTTGTTATCAAGCTTCGAAGGGTGAATGAACGCCTTGGAGTGAGCCAATCCTGGAAGATTCTGCGAGAAGTCCGTAAATCTTCTTGCCATCCAGGTGTTCAATTTTTGTTTGGCAAAGCCTTAAGCGATGTCAATGACAGGTTCTGGTCCGATGAAGCTGCTTGCATCACCCTCTTTTGCAAAGGAGTCAGCAGCCTCATTGCCTTCCAGGCCAGTACTGCCAGGAATCCAGACTAGAGACAATCTGTTGAGTCTTCCTATCGGAGAGAGTTATTTTTGGCAATTTGCTACCAATTTAGACTTTGCTCGGTAGGAGCCAAAAGCTTCCAACGCCGCTTGGCTGTCCGAGAATATTTTGATTGACTTGTGCATGAGGTTGGATTCTTTCAATCTCTCCGCACACAATACAATTGGGTAAATTTCTGTTTGAAATACAGTCGCATTGGATCCTTGGCACGTTGATATCTCTGTCCTGGGTCTGTGACTGAAAACAGTCTCAGACCAGGACATAAATACAATGGATTTATTTAGGACCCAAACCCCAAGTTTTACCACAAAATCTTTGACATGTCCATAGGGACAGTCTGGCTTTGTGTAAAACTTTTTCCAAGTGAGAGTTCCAGGGGAGTTTTCAATCAAGGACAATGCCAAGATATTTCACATCCGTTACAAATGGAATGACCTCACCATTGAGGGAAAGTGGCGTTGGTGGCTTTACTTCGAGAATTTTGACAGCAAGAAAGAATCGTTATCAAATTACAAAAGCAGGTTCCAGAATCACCTTCAAATTAAGCAGATCAATACAAATAAGCCTTATTGTGCTCAATTGCTACTAAATTCTATTGGAGCTCAAAATTTCAACATGATTACAGCTTTGGCTGCTCCTAAAACTACTGATCGATTGACATATGATGAATTGATAAAGTTATTGGAAGAATATCTTGCACCGAAGAAGAACGTTTTAGTTGCTCAACATCAATTTTTGTCAATCTATCCAAATGAACAACAATCAATTCCAGAATTTGTAAGTACACTTAAGAGTAATATAAGTGACTGTGAATTCACATGCGAGTGCAAGAAATCAGTTGCAGAAATCTTCCTGACAGCTCAATTCATTCGTGGCTTATACGATAATAGCATTCGTGAACAATTACTTCAGTCTGATAGTAAAACTTTCAAAGACATTTTTACAAGAGCAATTGCGCTCGAATCTTCGAAAATTGATGCTCGCAAAATTGCCCAGAAAACAATTTCAACGTCATCTTCAACAGTTGATATCAATAAAGTCAACTGTTCACACCAACATGTTCA
>NW_019292765.1:66814-96829 GCF_000500325.1 Leptinotarsa decemlineata
CAATCTAATAATAACACTGATGATCTTCAAACAAGACTCAAACTCTGACGGAAGCAAGAAACTCTTTCGAAGGTTCGAAATAGATGAACATTTCAGTATAGCAGACCACTGTTATAATATTCATGCAGTCATTATTCACTGTGGTTCTGGCGTTGAATTTGGTCATTACTACGCCTTGGTCAAAGACGAAACGGGCTGGTTTATGTTTGACGATAGTCGTGTCACGAAGTGTTCTGGAGATGTATTGAATCTATTGGAGCCTCTGGAGACACCCTAAATTTTGTTTTGTGAGAGAGGACATTATTATCAGTTCATTAGACAAGGCACTTATGAGAACTGCCATTGGCTATTGAATTTTCGCATGTTCTCAATTCAAATTCATTTCTCATACTAATCCAATAAGTACAGTTATTCATTTATTGTAAACTGTTTTACTTTACATACACAATAATCTAGGAGACAATATAATTATGAGTTATGGAATCAGAGTTGAGTTTACATTCTCAATTTTTTTTTATATGCGAATTTAATACCTAAATAACCCCGGAAAAAATTGAAAGTGAAGTTGCATTGTAAACCTTTTCAGTCACCTGCTTATCCTGAAAATCAACTCCGTTTATCTTAGGACTTCATTTTCACCTTACCCTTCCGTTACAAATGAATAACCCTATTATATCGTATAGTTTTAGCAAAAGAGCAACAAAGGCGATGAGTTAACAAGTACTCGAATAATCGCTACTGGATTTCATTTGTTATTATTATAATTCTCTGTGGGTAGGTGTCTCGTCGTCATTGTCAGTGGGAATCAGATGTCATCGTAGAATTTATACATGCAATCGGGCAAAACAGGTACGTGCTGGCAAAAGGCGATGCTTTGTAAAAATACTAAAATTGTGGTCCAACTAATTTCAGCTACTTTATATGAGCGAACAGTTTCCACAAATCGTCGTGGAATTTCCAAAAATTCATATGTGTTCATTTCATACGAAGTTTGCATCCTGGTTTTCGAGTTGGCTGAAAGATTCAAATCTTATGAGTGAAACACAAGAAAAACATTACGTTTTGTACTGCTGAAAGTATTCATCCAGATAAAATACTTACATACATATGCACTAATGCAGTACATCGCACTAATGAAAGCCAACTAGCTCGAAATATCTACGGATTCTCTGTTTTAACGATTTCTTTAATAACTTCATTTGCTGATGTTTATCAGGAAACTCAAAATTTTATTTTCTGTAATTTGAGTTTGACATCACGCAAGTGTATACAGTCCGTTTCTTTTATCATGTGGTAACATTGCTATAATCTAAACCGTAACAGATACGGAGACGATTGAATGGGAAAAAAGGTAACTGTCATCAGGAACAATACAATGGTCGAAGATAATTTACGGGGAATCCCGCCCTTCTCGAGTTATAAGGGGAAAACCA
Source organism: Leptinotarsa decemlineata (assembly GCF_000500325.1). NCBI lineage: Eukaryota > Metazoa > Arthropoda > Insecta > Coleoptera > Chrysomelidae > Leptinotarsa > Leptinotarsa decemlineata. Next base: position 68,248 of record NW_019292765.1, read on the forward strand.
GAAACCTACGCCAAGCTTTCGCTTCTAATAGGAAGTTCCTCCAGGGCCTCTAATTTATACGGTTGTGCCATTGTAGTTTTGCCATTGAATAACATTATAAATTATACTCACAGTGAAAATAAGTGAAAAAAAATGAATTGAACATGATGAAAAAAGTTAAATATGTATTGAATTTTTTTGGTTTGACAAATGTAATACCTTCACATAAATGTCAATTTTCCATGGGCATGATGACGCATGATGCAATGAGATTTCATCTTCGACAATAAAGTACATTTTGATTTGATTTGATTTGATAATCTTTAACTCTGAGGAGAGAGTTATTATTATGTTTTTGGTGTAGTTCCAGTAAGTTACTGTATATACTGCTGAGAGTATTAATGTCAGTTTTCTTATTTATACAATCAGAAGACTTCAATTTCAACCATTTCAGGAAAAATGCGTTTGGATTTTATTTTGTATATAAGACTTTGATATTAGAGTAATTTGGTTTATGTCCTGTTTCTATAGACTGTTGGGCTGATGCACATGATTTAAGATTGGAACTGAATTGCCCCAAAGCGTGGTTTTGGTGTTTATGTATCCCATTATGTGTACTGTGTCACGATGATGTTTGTAGAGGAATGAGGCTATATCTGATTTACGGACATCAAGTTCATGTTCATATGCTCTCTTAGAGACTCTTTTATTGGTCTGGCCGATGTAAGTTCTGGAGCAGGGGGAACATGGGATTTCGTATACGCCCTGTGCCTTATTGGATATCGTGTTATTAGATGTTCGTAGAAAAGCGAAAATTTAATTGCTGACTGTCAATAGTGTTTTTATTTCGTGCATCTTCAGAATTCGACTCACTTTGTCGGTAACTCCATGGATATAAGTAAGAAAAGCTTTTGAGTGATCCGTCTGTTCATCTGTCCGTCTGTGATTTTCAAGGAATGTTGCAATTTCCACAAGTTCTAGTTTGTAACCTCTATTCCACTATATAGGCACATATTGTTTTGGTTGCTAGATATTTCAGAGCCATCAAGTATATGTATAGGTCCGTATAGTGTCATATGAGAAATGGTTGCAAAAGAATGTATGCATTTATATTCATTAGACCTTTTGGTAAGACTAATGCCGATTTACCAGTCTGTCCTGTGGCGTCTTGATTAACTTCCCAGATTTTAAGGCTGTAAGTGTGCGATTCATTAATGTAAATTGTAAAACAGTGGCTTTTTACGTTTCGAGAAGTTCACTATAGTATTTTTGTGGTTTCTGTGATTATTCTCCCTTCTACAAATATTCAGACAGTGCATAGAAAATATCTAATCTATGTTTGAATCGAATCATTTCTGGATTGTTTTATTCATTCTTGAATATTTGAATATTCTTTAGAAAACCTGAGATTCGTGAGGAATCCCACCAAAATACGGGTAACCAGAACTCTGCAAAAAAAATTCTCACTGCAAGTTTCGCGAATCAAGTTTCAATTTTCAATTTGAAAACGTTCACCCTGTAAAACATATCAGGTGGGGTTTATGAAATTACTTCATTTTATTTTCAGATGATGTTCCGATTCTATCTAATAATTTCTTTTGTGAATAGTTCCTATAAAACATACTTTCACGTTTCAGTATCTTGTTCGAAAAATTCCAAATTAAAACCAAGTTAGTTGGTATCAATCATATTTTCAGTCATTCCCCAAATTATGATAACCGCTAATATGATTAACGATGTGATTTATGTAATATTCATAACCAATAATTATATCAAATAACCTATTTCGAAGTGAATTAATTATGGCTCCGAAGTAATAAGATGATTATTCAACGTCTCAATCATTGAAATCGATCACCTACCGTTGATCCGTATTAATGATTTTAGTTAAATTCATTATACAAAATTACTGTTTATGATATTCGAGGTTCATGACCATTTGATAAGATTAATATCAGGAGTACATGAGAATTACGAAAACATTCTCTTTTACTTCTTAACTGTATCGCAATAAATAAATAATGCTGATGAAACGAAGATGAGGGTTGCAAGTCAAAACAATGGACATGAAAAGACAAGAAAAAAATGTTAAATTAATTGATGACCCTATAGATTGAAAATTAACAGTATCTGCTATCTCTTGATTAACATTTTCGTTTACAATATTCAAATTTTTGCTTACTAAGTCTTCCTCATTTTCTATCTCTATATAATACTTAGTATTTTCCTTACTTTTTAATCCTCCAGGTAAAATAACAAGTTTAAATATGTTCTCGGCAATAAAAACGAAAAATTCATTGTTGTTCATGTTTCATCAGTAAAATGTAAACAAAGGAATTAACAAATAATAGAGATAATAACAGAAATGGGTAACCTCTATCAATCATTAAGTCATTTTCTGATAGAGTAGGTAACAATTATTACAAAAGTCATAAAAATGGATCGGTATGGACGAACGGTGTCGACGAACGTAAAAGTTGATGTTAAAATGGTTGATTTGTCTGAAGGTGGTTGACAATGTTCCATGGCGCATTTCATTAGTTCGGATATGATATATTATAATATAAAATGATTTGAAGTTCTTGTTTTATTGATTATTTCAGGGATTTTAAATTATTTTATATCATATTAGACATGACTAACAGAATTAGAGGTATCGCACATTGTATAAATTGGAGATTTTTTCATTATATTTGTACGCGGAGTGTTGAGATAAAATGTGACACTATTCCTAGATGACCGTCTGGGAATCCAACAATTCAACATATGTAACAGTTGAGATAATTCATAATAGGGTATTCCTACAGTGGGATACGTGCCTTCAAGTTTAAAAGACATATATTTTAGGAAGCGCCTCTGTAGGGCTTCTAGTTGATTTATATGAACCTGATACTAGGGACTCCACACAACAGATGCATATTCCAGCCTAGATCGAAGAAAAGTGAAAAAAAGTTATTTCAATGTTGACGCTTTTTCGAAGTCTTTTCTATTTCTAACTAAGAATCCATACGCTGCCATAAGCTGCTGTTAGAGTAGTGTCAATCTGTTTATTGAAAGAGAGAGATGAATCAAAAGTAACACCTAGATAAGTGAGTGTCAGGACGCTCCAGAACTTGATTGTTTATGGCGTAGTTGTGTGAATTCAGGTTGATTTTCAGTGAGTAAGACATTACAATACATTTGGATATGTTGAGAGATAGATTATTCTTTCGACACCATGTAGCAACGCGATTTAAATTCAGGGCGAGACGTTCGCAATCATTAGAACATGTTATATTGTGATACAGTTTCAAGACATATTGAATAGTAGGGGTCCTAGATTTGGTCCTTGTGGTACACCAGATGTGGCTATATATTCGATAGACTTGAGGCCATTGAGTCGGACGTACTGTTTACGGTTGTAAAAATACGATTTGAAGAGGGTTATTAATTCACTTGTCAGATGCGAATTTCAATAAAGAACTGAAGAAAATGAAACAAATGCTGTCAACAATGATTACGATAGCAGCATAATACATTCTCTATCATCAAACAAGTTATACAGCCAAGCTTTGAAGGAAGTTTACCCAATTCGAAGAGATGAGGATAAAAGTTATAGAATCATATCAAATAATGTATTCACATACAAATACATAAAACAGAAGAGTTGTCTGATAACAATATGGTGAATAAATGGAGATTCAACACACGAGGTGGAATTCCACCTGTTAGTGAGTATTGACATAACATAAAAATAATATTTTTCACATATAGTCAGTGGGCATACTTGAAGACTGGCTATAAATCAAATCATCTTAGAACAATTCGTTCAGGACCGTCTCAACTCCCTACATAGTAGGTTAATGGACTGACACCTCTCAGAAAACAACTACTCCCCTGGCTAATACCACGAAGGGCGTTGGATTATATCCGACAGGTGTCAGTGCAGGATTCTTCACTGAAGTTATTCCTGCATATGCTGTTGGCGTTACAACTGCCGCAATAGATTTTCAATTATTGGAACANGCACCATCATTTACTTTAGTAAAATCTTTGGCAGCTGAATTTAAACGTGGCCGTAAGAGCTTGGGAGACGATGAACCTTCGGGACGTCCAAAAACTTTAACAACTGAAATATCAACATTTAGGCGTTAGAAACCTGCCACATTAGAAGTGGAAATGTGTTCGAACGAATACATTTCCAACCCTTTGTTGGTGCAGTTTAAGTACCATCAATTCAAGTTTTGGTGCCGATTAATCAATGTAGATGAAACTTGGTACCATTATACGCCCAAAATAAAAAAGATTCAGTCCGAACAGTGGAACCGGCTTTTTAAAAGCGAACACTGTTTTTTCGGCTTTGAAAGTGATGGCGATTATTTTTTGGGATAGTCATGAAATTATTTCAATTGATTCAAAACGGAAAACCATAATAGGAGCATACTACGCATCATTACATTACAAGCTGAAGGCATAACGGCCATATTTGCAGAAAGAGAAAATGATGTTTCACGAAGACCATACACCGTCTCACACCCCAACGGTTGCTGTGGCGAAAATCCACGAATTACGGTTTGAACTGCTTGACCATCCAAAAATACAAACAACATCTCGATATGGCACATTCTCACTACATTGTACATTCATTTTTAATTCTTCTTTTTTAGTTGTTTCAGGGATTTCAAATCATTTTATATAGTAGACAATGGAAGTCCGAACTAGTGAAATTCATCATGAAACATTGTCAATCACCTTCAAACATTAGTAGGCTAACAAATACGACATGTTATGAAGGATAAAAGCTCTGAAGGAGAACTAAATGACCAGGAAAAAATCGCCTGGAAATGTTTTGTGAGTGTTGTCCAAAATTTCCTAAGAAATCATGAAGCGGAAAACACAAAGACTTAATAGAGGAACTAATAATGTCAGATAAAGCTTTGAGGTATCTATATCTGTAGAGCAGGGAGGGTGAGTGTAAGCCCACAGCACTTAGGCCACATATGACCTATTGTACATCATCCCAAGGAGTTGTCCTCCTAGATCATCGTCCATCCTGTCCTTTCCAGGAAGGTGGACAGGTCACTGGGAGACATCTCCTTCATATCGACAGGTCTAGGCCAAGACTCGCCGAACACACACTCTCTTATTGACGATAACTCCATGCACTCGCACAAGACATGCCTGGCAGTCTCATCTTCCTGTTCACACATCCTACATAGAGGTGTGTCCACTAGCCCCCTTAGTTGACAGTGGCCAGTCAGAAATCCTACTGTTAGGCATATATTTTTCCCGGTCATTGCCAGCTATCTCTTCGGCGCCAGCTTCCCAGGGTCGCCCAAGGTGATCCTGGCAAGATTACATCCTTTGATTCCATCCCATCTTTTTAAGAATTGAGCATGGGTGTAACATTTGAGTAGTTCCGCAATTGTCGAAGTCATCAGGCCGTAGGTGTCACTGGGTTCTATAATTATTAGTCTAGCCACTTCCTTGGCTAAAGAGTCGGCAATGCGATTACCTTTACTCCTGTCGTGCCCTTCAACCTCACGATAATATTATTATCTACCGAGGCTTTGGATAAATCTTGGTGACACTCTAGTACCAGCCCTGAGGTTATACGTTGTCTGTTCAATGCTAATAGGGCTTGTCTGCTGTCAGTGCAGACTGTTATGTTTTTGCCAGAATTCCTTTCCTGGTTATATCTTTTGTGGCGATTGAGATACCAGCCAGTTCTGTTTGGACCACGCTGGTATTTCTTCCCTTTCCCCACTTAATCCTTAGGTTTAGTGAGTACACTAAACACCCTGAGCCTTCTTTGGTTTTTGAGCCGTCTGTATAAATCCGTATTGCATTTGTATCATCTGACTCTATGTTCTGCTTAATTTGTATTTTGTAGGGTTTTTGGATGGCCATTGCTTGTAGAACTTTCGGTCCCCATGCAATGGCTTCATACGTTAACATAGGTCTTATTATTGCAGTATAGATCCAGTTGATCACAAGGGGTGAAAGACCCCATGCGCGTCCCAGTGTTCTACGACATTGCTCATAAGCCACGTATGCTCGTTTTGCTCTACTCTGTAGATGAGAGTTCTATATTAGCTTTCTGTCGAGAATAGTACCAAGGTTTTTGCCTCTTCAGAGAAGTTTAATTTGCTTTTGAAGATTTCGGGAGGTTTTAAGTTCGATAAACTTCTTCTTCTGGTGAAAAGGACCATCTCAGTCTTCTTGGGATTGATGACAGTGAGTGTTCCTTACACCATGTTTTTATTAATTTGAGCCCATCCTACACTCCATCGCACACTGTGTTTACAAATTTGCCGGTCTGCAAGATAATTATGTCATCTGCGTATGCAATTCTGTAAAATCCATTTTTGTTAAGGTGATTATTCAGGGTATCTAGAACTATGTTCCAGAGAAGGGGTGATAAGACCTCTCCCTGAGGACATCACCTCATGACCAGTCCGTTCACTGTGATGTCTTCAACATTTATACTTATTGCTTTACTAGAGATAATATTGAGTATCCATTCTCCTACTACCAAGAGTACATTCCTGGAGTGTAGTTGCTGGGTAATTTTTGGAAAGGTTGTTTTATCAAACGCTTCCTCGATATCTATGAATATACCCAGGGTGGATTCTTTGTTGTCCAATGATCTCTCGATTCTACCAACCACATGGTGAAGGGCCGAATCAGTAGACCTTCCAGGAGTATATGCATGCTGATTTGGATGAAGTGAGTTGTTAACTAGTACTTCATCTCTTATGTACCGCTCACATAGCCTCTCCATGGTTTTTAAGAAAAACGATGTGAGACTAATTGGTCGGAATGCTTTTGGTAGGGTGTAGTCCATCCTACCTGGTTTGGGTATAAATAGTGCTCTTATTTCTCTCCACTTACTGGAAATATACCTCAGAGCCAGAGAGGCTCTGAATATTCCAACCAGGTGCGGCATGAAAGTGTGCAGTCCCCACTGAAGTAGGGCTGGTCTTATACCGTCGGGTCCTTTTGACTTGAAGGGGAAAAGCCCAATATAGCCCATCTTATTTAGTCCTCATCAATTACTCTGCACTAGCAGATTGCCAGTCGTATTGTGAGGGTGTTGTTGTCCAGTTCGTCGTTCAAGGAAAGACAGAACCTGAAAAGTGAGTTTCGATAAGAATATCAGCATTCTTCTGGAAGTTGGCGGCTTCATCGCCATTTCCCCTCGTCAGGATGCCGATACTCTTATGGTGGTCATTTGAGAGTGCCTTCTGTACCCTAGAAGCTAGTGGAAAGTCTTCGACTGCCTCACAATAGGCTCTCCAGGCTTCTCTTTGCTTTCTTCTGCAGACTTTTTTGAACTCTCTGAGGTTGGCTTGATATATACCCCAGTTCTCTTCGAGCCTTGTACGTTTTGCCTTGTTGAAGGTCGTTCTCGCTGTCTTCCTGAGGTGTTCAAATTCAGGGCACCACCATGTGTTGGTTGTGCTATCTGTTTGAACCATCCTCATCGGACAGGATTCCTCGTAGGCAATGTATATTTCGTTGGGGATAGATATCGTGTACCTTTCCAGTTCTTCATTGTTGCCAGGAGTCAAGACCTCTGTTACCCGCAGAGCTCCTCTTAAGAGTTGATTGTAAAAAGCTACATCCGTCCTCTTCGGGTCACGGGATTTTACAGTGGTCCCGAGATCCTGGTTTACCGTATAGGTCAGCCAGCGGTGGTCTGACATTGAAATATGGTCCGAGACTTGCCAGTCTTGGATTTTGTTTGATATTTTCGCTGTCGTAAGCGTGATATCTGTTAATGTTTGGCTACAGGCATTAAAAACTGTCGGCTCTGTTCCGTGCCTCTGTTCAAGATTGTTAGAACTTTCTTAATTATATATTCATATAGGGACTTACCTCGGGCGTTGATATCCTTGTTGCCCCAGCTCAAGTGGTGAGAGTTTGAGTCGCAACCCAATATAAGCTTTGGGGTGTAATGTGTCTTAAAAAATACGTATATTTGACTCTCATCTAGATTTCGGTGCTGTGAATGACGAACATGGGAAGAGATTCCATCAGGACATTTACTTAATAGAGAAGCGTTATCAATGGAAATCGAGTCCAGGAATGCTAGCAGATTATTGTTGGACACTCAGGAGGGACCTACCAGAAGACGAATATTCACGAAATTCATAAATATTTATTGTACAGTAAGTAATAATTACTCTGAGTATAGTTGATTTTTGTAATTTTCACCAAAATATATGCTTTGATGTCAAGACAAAAACCTGTTGTGTCAATTTTTTTTCATTGATACAATAATGGTTAGTGACCTTAGTAGATTCAAAGTTTGATATGAGTTTTCATGTGACAAAAAACAGTTAAAATTTTGTTGACCAGTGAATTAGCATTACAAACTATCTGACACTATTAACAAGCGAAATTTCAAGACATGCTGGACATCAAACTCCAAATGATTTAGAGATTATTTATCCTGACATTTATATTCAAAATGAACTCAATTTTTATTGTTTTATAAAATCGTGTTGTTGGAATTTCAACACTGTATATGAAGCCCTTTCACATGAAGTATCACTCGACTCCCATTCATATTTAAAAATATAAGGGTTAAAAGTTCAACAATGGTTTGTTAATGACTTTTCAATAGTTTCCAGGGGAAAACTTGACGTTTCTTTGAACTTTTGCAAAAAAATCATTTCCTGGTATAGTTATGTCTTTCAGTACATTGTCGACAGCTAATTGTATACCAGGGACTTTAATAGCAGATAAAATTGTCTAGAAGAATTCCTCATATTCATAGTGTGTATCATCTGTCCTGAAATAATTATACCTCGTGCATACATTAGAAACACAAAATGATCAGTGAACAACAATATTTTTTAAGGACGAAACACAAGCACTACCCGAAAATCCTTGAGGCACTCTGAAAGCGGTGCCTATGCGAAAGTAGCGATTCACATTGGATTTGAACCGCTGAAGATTAAATTCATTTGGAAAAACTTTCTCAGGAAGTTTATTCCACATTTTTCTCAAGGATAAAATACGAGCACTACAGGAAAATCCTTGAGGCGCTCTAAGAGTGGTTCCTGTGCGATAGTAGTGATTCACAGTGGATTTGAATCGCTGGAGATTAAATCCATTTGGAAAAATGTTATCAGAAAGTTCTTCAAATAAAAGAATTCTAAAACAGTGAAGTTCGAGGTGTACTGCGTTAAAACTCAAAACGATGAGATATGTACGGCTCTTGGTGGAATCAAATGTGCCAAGTCACTTGAACACTTTCTGTGAAAGTATCTATAGAACCTTTCTTCGATGTTCCAGACTATCAAGGTTGCATGCAAGTGGTTGCAAGAAGTTTGCGTCTTCAATCAAGCGGATGGCTCTTTTCTGGATGGAATCCAGCAACTTCAGTGTATACTTAGGGGCGGAGCTCCATACATGAGAACAATACTTCAAAGAAGTTGATGGATGTAGCCGTTACCACGTGGTAGGAAATCATAATAATGAAGAGAATTGAAACTGTTTTTTACCACAGCAGTAACGTTAGTTACAAATAAAAGTGGTGAGAAACAGAAAGTTTCAATACTCTTCTCTTCATTACTTCAAAGAAGGTCTGATCTGAGCTTTATAAAGCATCAAAAGTTGCTGAGGTGTGTACAGTTTTCTGGTTCGGAACAGTGTTCCAAACTTTTGAGAAGCAGTCTTGAAATTCCGGCGACATTATTGTGCCAAGACATATTGTTGTCTATTCCAACCCCCAACAAACTTATCGAAGCAAAAAGAGGCATAGTCTGACCTAACATTATTATATCCGGTTCGGAGACATGTATTTCTTTTTGAAGAAAACCGATGCCTGGGTTTTTGTTGCATTGATTTGAACCTAATTATTTTCACCCGAATTCGACATGACTTCTAGATCCTCATTAAGATATGCAACCTCCTGCTGCCGGTGAAGATGTGTTTCCGTAGCCGATGTCCTGGAATCCAAATGGAATGAAGAAACAACTGTGCTGTCGTCAGCAAAGCAATATACTGGATTCTTGGTTGTTTCCAATAGGTTGTTGATATACAATAGACAGAAGGTTGGAGAAATTATAGATCCCTGGGGAAACACCAGCGTTAATGGTAAAAGTATTCGAGAGATATCCGTCGACTGCCACTTGCAGGGAACGTTCTTTCAGGAAGCTGGAGAGCCATACATAAAAATGATTCGACAAGCCATAGCTCCGAAGTTTGGTCAGCAAACCCTCATGCCACACACAGTCAAAGGCCTCAGAAATATCAAGTACAAAAAGCTTGGAAACACAGACAGTCTCGATTGTGTTTCTCGATTGCGTAGTTCCAAATATGGGTGACATACGATAGAAGGTCGCCTGTTGATCTTTGTTTCTGAAAGCCATATTGATGATCGCTTAAGATGGTGAAGCATTTCAAATATTTAAGGATATGGTGGTTTACTTCATTTTCCCTGATTTTGGATATCACTGACAGCGAAGCGACTGGTCTATAATTATTTTCGGAAACAGGTTGACGCGAGCAATCTTCCAACAAAAAGGAAAAAAACCCTTTCTTCTAAGACAGGTTGAAAAGTCGGCGTACTTTTTAAGAACGATGACAGGCAGTTCTTCAGGACTAGACGCCTTGTTGATATTGATCTGTTTCAGAATTTGCCTGACTATAGTATGACAATTTTCAATTAAAGGTAACTCATATACAAATTGAACTGAGAGCTAACGGCAACAATGTTAAAAGTTAGAACTAAATTCTTACCGAGGTCATCTTTATTGTCTAATCATGGCAATTGTGAATAATAAAAAAATAAGATGATTCCATAAAATTTTCCCCCTGTAACAAGATAGCCACTGCATATCGATAGGATTTACTTCGCAGGTCTGTTACATTTGCTTCCTTAAAATGCCATAACTAGTCATTCAGTTACTTCATTATTAAGCGTCCTTATCTGCATAGGCGTAGTGTGTTCTGTTTCTTGTGAGGGTGACTTTGTTTTGTATTTATTGAATATATTTTATTAACTATGACCACCAGAAAAGCAGACATGCAGAGTTGGTTAGGACAAAAAGAAATTCCATTTTCCGAAGACATGGTTGAGGCCGAGCTTATGTGTGTCTTTAAACAGCATCGTGACAGATATAGCCAGCATGTGGTGGATACAATAGCTCGTGCTGAAGGCATCACCATTTTGAGACTTCCTCCTTACCATTGCGAGTTAAAACCCGATAGAATTGATCTGGGCTCAAATTGAGGGTTACGTAGCTCGTGAAAACGTGACGTATAACATTTCTGATGTCCAACGTTTATTAGAACTCGCAATGGAACGGATACGGAAAGAAGATTGGGCTAATGGTGTAGCCCATGTGATCAAGGAAGAAGAGAAAATGTGGAGATTGGACGGAATGGTAGACACTGTTTTTAACCAAATAATAATAGATTTGAGTGTGACTATAATATATGTAATTATTTCCTTGCTTTTTAGTTCTCTTCCTATATAAAAGGAACATAATACTTATTTTGTGAATTTTTCTGTTTTTTTGAAGTACTGTATTAGGCAAAATAAGAAAATGTAATCAGTTTTACCATTGACACCAGGTACCGCCACCTACTATAACAATTTTTACGTAATTACCTATGTGTTTAAATAAATAAAAATATTATTTTGGTACGTCTCTGCAGAGTTGGTAAAAGGATTAACCGTTGGTCACTTCAAGTGCGACGTTGCTAATGAATCACCTTCAATTGAAAATTGTTATAGTATAGGCGTTGTCGAAAAGTGATTTCCGGCATTGTGGATTCTAGTTTGGGAATAGTGGATGGTACCTTTTCCAGAAAATCGACTGTGGAATGGGAAGCCAATTGTTCAGCTAGTAGATTTGCTTTTTCTATGGCTGTTGTTGCATTCGAACCATCCACTTGTGTTAGCAATATAACCACCGTGTCGAACTTGATGACCCTTACCCAAAATCTGACAAATACAATTGCATATCGAACAGATTATTGAACTGAAGCCATATAAGTCCATAAACCTAAGAACAATTTCAATTAAGCAGTTGGAACTCAGGCAGCCGATAAAGCCTGTTCCACTCTTCAATACCTGATAATACACTCTGAACTATCATTTAAAAAAACACGTTGATTCAACAAAAGAAAATGCCCTTGTTTAATATCTTTATATTTTTATACCACCAACGTCAGTAAAAAGGCTATTGAGAACTATATCTTGTTATAGATTGAAATAACAAATGCGATAATGAAGTCCATCGCGAAATACTAATAAAATAATGGAACGTGAAGGCATCCAGAGTATGTCGGTTTTTTTACCGATATCTAGTGCAGCGAATGTATAATATATGTCCGAACCAATATTACATGCAAATGGAATGATCATGTGAAAAACTATTAGTGATAAGCTTAAGGCAGAAATGCCGTCAGCTGATGACGGAAAAAAGCTATTTATATTGAAATTAGCTACGTAACTATATGCCAGATTAATTCACATCACGCAGGTTTATAACAGAACACCACATGAGTACGAGTTATTTGCGATTCATGAAAAATATGTAACAAAAGGAAATAGTTTCATCGATATTTTCACTTCCGTGAAGTTTAGCAGACGCTGAACACATGGTACTAAACCAATATTATATTTGGTGATTTCTGGGATTGCAATAAACTACATAACGAGTACAATGTCGATACCTTTTTTTCTTGTTAGGTAAGTAGACAATGAACCCATAACTCACTACCTTCGAGGCCAATCATAGATGAGCAAATTCATAATTTTAAAGTAGTATTTCGATTATTTTCAATCGCAAGCAAAACTCAATAATTTATGTTCTAAGAGTCAACCGTTATCATTAAACTGAGAGATTGAAATGTACGAGTATACGTAGTAGGTACAAGTATCTAACAGAAAACATAAAATGAAAAGTGGACTCGAACAATAAAATGGGTGTACTTCAACAAAAATTGATATTTCTCGAAAGTGAGCATTTGACGATGAAATGGGACTGGCTACAAGCTCAGTCACTTTTGAGTCATTCTAATTTCTGAGGATTTCAGTAGAGTAGAGTGAGAGCGCTGTGCTCTCATCTATTCTTTTTAATTTTAATTTTCATTTGTAATTTCAGAGTTTTCAAATCATATTAGACAATGGAAGTCCGAACTAATGAAATTCCCCACGAAACATTGTCCACCAACTTCAAACAAATTTCAACCGTGTGACCTGTTAAGAACGAGAAAAATCGAGTCTGACGCTTGCACCGACTGAGTTGTGTACTGGTTGTTGGAAACATTTCTCTCGTATATCTTGCCTTCTTGTATTTTCGTTTCAAAAACACGAGCTTCAACCAATATTCAAAACGATGTTCAACTGCTCCCGTACAATATAATTCAGCAATGAATCAATGACGTTCACCTCTCACAGATGCTGACTGAAATTCAAATTGTAGTATTCAAGTGACTCCACAAGTTAATTTGAGGGACTTGAATCGAGAGACTTTGCGAACAACTCAATTGATCATCTTTTTTCTTTATGCTTGTTGTTATTACTGAAAAAAAAGCAACCCAGGTCTGCTTTAAAGCCCTTTTTAAACCCTCGTTCCATAGGATAAATTTGAAAATCTGCAAGAACGAGTGATAGTTGATTCGCTTAGAAGCTTTCACCATATTGAACGCTATCGAAAAAAACTCTGAAATCATTGAACTGAAATAAATAAACTTCGAAATATTTACAAAAAGTGATGTTGAAATAGTTTAATTTTTTGAAGTTTCACTTGATGGCAATTTGATAAAGTATATACTCATTTCACTGCAAAAACGTTACACTTGGAGTTGGACTTGTAATGGTTGATAACTCCACGGTTGTGTTTTATCACACAGAAATTTGGTAGTGAAATTTTTAACAGGAAATCTCTCGTTCAGTCCAGTTATTCGTTAACTTCATGTGAAGATGTTGGCGTCCGATAACGAAGGGATCAATTTTGAATTTAACAAAGATGAACAAATGAAATATTCATTTCATTTTCATATCTAATGTTCAATAATTGAATTACCAATCAAATCAAACCCTCATCAAATAAATATATAAGTTGCCATTAGCATTCCATGCACTTTATTATTTCCCTCTACATCATTCAGTTCAAATAAATATCTTAGAGACTAACTGCGTGGTGAATAAAGGTAGCAATCGCACTGATTTTGTTCTACGTACTGGACAACTTTTTAGGTTGAAGACTTAATCATGAGTTGCGTTGTCCTTAGGTTTTTATCTATTTCAAAAACTAAACTTGAAAGTTGAGAACCTACTTTCGTTTTAGTGAATTTTATTACTAGTTACTAGATGAGCACTTCTTCAATAGCATTGAAGACTTCTGCTTATGTGGAGGAGCTTCGGTGACTGAGCCCCACCAGCTTAGTCTTCGGTAAAATAAAATCATAAGAGTTAATTGAAATTATATAGTTTCACAATACAACCAACCATTTATGATTTCTTATTTTCATATATTGATTCTTGTCTCTTAACCACAGTGTATAGGAAGACTAAATAAATACATAAACATGAAAATAATCCCAAACTTCAGGAAGATAGCTTACATATTAATAACACATTCATACCGGCACTATATACTTCCCCCAATAATTCAAAAACACTTCCACTGTGAATACGTCCGGATGAGTCTAAGTTTGATATCGCAACACGAAAAATCAGTTTGATCATTGCTGAATCGTTTTTATAAAATCTACCTCAGTTGCAGACGTCAGAAATGAACATCACGGTGAAGACCCAGCCAACCAGATGACGATTGATGACATAAGAAAGACATCATTTTCAGGTAATTATTCGTCATATTGGTCATCCGTCAAAGTATGACGTCAAAAAGCCGTCATTTCTGTGATACTTCTACGACGTCATATTTTGACGTCGGTTCAACTTCTTCACATTCATATAATGCTAATACCTAAAATTTGGTAGTACTGCTAAATAAAAAACAAAACAATTGGACACCTGCTGAAAATGTTTTTTCAATAAATAAAAGAAATGAATATTTTTTATTTGTGTGATATTATTGGCATTCTAATAAAAATTCCGGTTATTTGTAGGATTTTCATTCCATCATACTCTCACATACAAACAATAAAATTGTATATTGATTTCCACATCTGACATGGTTCAGTGTTTAGCGTGTTTCACAATGTAGCCAAGTCGATACTTTTTGTTTTCCAATTTTCACTTAACTTCAGCTGAACAAACAGTCAATGGACTCATGAGAATTGATAAAAAATTGAAGTTTCAAAAGTACAGGAGCCCTGAAATCATCATAAATATGAATACACTGGAGTTTAAAACATCTGTTTAAAATCTGTTTTTCCGTTAATTAGCTATCGCCCCCCTTTACGAAAGACAACTTTCAGAAGTTGGGAAACTTGTGCGAGTTAAGGACTAATGAGGTCTTACCTTTCAACATGTGATTCCCAACACGGTTGTAGAATCATCCCAGCTTCAACCAGATACATTCTTTCGAGAAAAATATCTAGTCGAGGCGGGAATCGAACCCACGGCCTTCCGCTCGTTAGTTGGGCGCACTACCATTGCGGCCAATTCCACAATATACAAACACAATTTTTAACACCGCGACAGATGTTAAAAATAGCAGTTTGGTGTTAGGATAAAACTCCAGTGCATGCATTACTACACAAAAGGTTTCAGTGCAGTGTGAATATAAAAAATATAACTAAAACTCTACATCAGAGTGACGTTTCCAATACGTCATACGGCAGATAATAAACATCAGCTACTGATGTCACGGAGCTGTGACTTTTTCATGTGATCGAGAGGTCATAAATACGTCATTTGGTAACGTCAGCCTAGTGATCTGATGGCGAATAAACGACGTATATTTGACGATATCTGGTTAGCTGGGGAAGCCCGAAAATACAAAATTATTAATCTACGAATTTGTATTTCGAGTCTATTTTTTGGTCGACTGCTCATGTTAGGATATAACTCAATTTTTGAAGGTCTTCATTTGGCTAGGTTAGTGGTTTATTCACCATTTTTCATTACATTATTGTGAGCCTTCCCCAGGCTATTACACCGTATCTCAAATGAGATTCCACAAAAGCATACATACAATATCAGCCAATGGTTTGATTTTCTTTTTGCATATTCCTCAGATATTTCAATGTATCCCCAACATGCTCATTTTTTTTCACTTTCTCATAAACAAAGTCCATTCGAGATGACTGTTGACAAGTATTCTAAGACAGATGATTTCTATCACTTAGGAATTTCCATGAAGTAATATTCGGGTTCGATTTTAAGAGGATGGAGGGGAGATGAGTTATTTTTATTTTATTTATTCCAACGTTCAGCCTTCGTCATCTGCGTAGTTTATAATTGTTCCTTTGAAATGAATATTAAACAAGTTATTGAAATAGTGTATAGGTCCAAGTAGTATGCCTTGATGTATCCCAAATTTTACTACGGTATATCCACCACAGAGCATTACATATTTTCACGCATTGCTGACTCTCATTGAGATGAATTTTTCAAACGGTTGAGCACGTACATATGTTAGCCTGATATTTCTAATTTCTAAAACGTCAATGTAATCGGGTTTTGGATATGAGCAAGTCTATTATTTGCCATGAATCATCCGTTTCCCGTTCCATTTCAAACCTTTTTGATAAAATTTTACAATTGACAGATTTGAAACATCTGTTGTATCTCTTGATATAAACAAATCTTAAAATTTACATTGTTTTCTTAATAAATTCTCGATCACGCCTATTTTCTGTCTCAAAGTGGGACACATTGCTCGTACCAAAAGGTAAATGGCCCGCGGAATGGCAAGAGCAATTATCCAGCTTGTGAAGCGGCCCCAAGCCGGAGTATTAAAGACACACCGAGACATCGAGAAATGAGGATTAACACGGTGATAGGGAGACCAATGCCTGAAATACGAGCCACACGAAATATGCCCTCGTTGCAGTTTGCACTAGATATCTTCCGCAGACCTACGACGACAGGCGAATTCCTTCACGTTTTATCGTTTTTGCGAGATGGTGTTCATTTCATATGGACTTGTTTTCCGTTTTTCATTCATTGAGGCCCAGCTGCATATTTTATCGGTATTTTTACTCTTCCTGGTTTCGAGGAAAAGCTGCTACATGATTTTCAACGTAAGTCACAATTGAGGACATCGATATATTGATATTCGGCAATTTTTTTTTATAGAAGCAGACTGACTTCGCATTCAGACTGGTTCTGGAAGTTGATAAAAAATATTATTGAATATAAAAGGGTGTATTTTCAAGAGACACAGAAGTAATTCTGGAATTAATTGCTTTCTTCCTTTTCCCACGTTTTTTATATAAAAATAGAGAAGTAACCCCCAAAAAAATATTATGATTATTATTGAAATTGAAAATGTATATATTGAGTACTTCAATTATGTCAGATACTTTGAAATTATTCAAATCCTATCTCCAACACAGACACCAATTCGTGAAGATAGGCGACAACTGCAGCAATCTCAGCACTATTCAGTATGGAGTACCTCAGGGAACAATTTTGGGACCACTTCTCTTTAATATTTGCGCGAACGGAATGTTTTTGCTGAAGTCTAGGATAGATATACTAGGTTTCGCTGATGATACAGCCATTTTTAACAAAGGTAATTCGTGGAATGAACTTAGGGACATAGTTGCAACGGACTTTCATATTATCTGGAAATGACTGAATCATAAATTACTCACACTTAATGTTGATACGACGCACTTCCTATTTTTCTGCAATAGGACAACTTCCTCTAACTTCGATAAAATTCAAATGAATATTCCAACAGAACAGTTCGTTATCAAATCAGCAACATCTTCAAAATATTTGGGAGTACACATAGATACGCATCTCAAGTGGAACATTCATATTCAATCTCTATGCCAAAAGCTGAGATTCATACTCCACAAGTTTAAAGTCCTGGCATCCTCACTACCACTAAAGCAAGTAAAAACACTGTATTATGCCCTATTTGGGAGCCATCTTCGATACGGCTTATTAGTATGGGGTGGTGCCCTAAAAACTCATTTATATCCTATAGAGGTACTCCAAAGACGGTTTTTAAAAATGATCTTGAAATAAGGAACCACTTTTCCATCTGATGATCTCTATGCGAAATCTCATGTATTTGATGTCTACCATCTCTTTTTCCTGAGAATAAATATGTATCACCAAACAAACAAAACAAAAATTTGAATTACCCACACATGAATATGATACACGTCAACGAACTCAACATATCACACCACAAATGCAAAAACTAATATCCCAACGCTCATATAAATACCTTGCTCCAAAATTATACAACACTCTTCCACATGAAATCAAATTGATTATGAATCCACATCGCTTCAAAAAAGAACTGAAATCTTTCATACATAAAGAACCCCGGAAAAAATTTCGTGAAGTCATTGTTGGTCGACTCGAATGACTTTTTATACTTTCATCTCTCCTCTCATTCACTACTTGCAGGAGTAGATTCCCTTTAAAACTATGCTATAACTATAACTTAGCGAATATATTAGACTTCATAGTGGAATAAATACCAAAATTACAATATGGGGTCAATAAAAACATGCATTTACGATTGCCTATAAAACCTATTCTACTATTTTTTTCAATAATAGTAGGCTCTGGCCTAGATGACGTTGATTATTATTATGAAACAAAAAGTATTTGACAGTGACACAAACTTGTTAATCAAACCATTATAATTGTTTCAACTAGTAATATTGTAGAATGAGAACTTATCCCCAGGAAGAACGAATTGATATGATTTTGATAATCGGTGAGTGTGAAGAAAACTATTTATTAACGTCAAGAGTATATGCCCAAAGGTATCCTAACAGGAGGAGTCATCCTAACAATCGTTCATTGGAAGAGTTGTTGCAGCTTTTCCGAAGAAAAACGGCAAGAACGGCAAAAACCGGTTAATAGAAATGAGAAAAATGAATATTTAGTGATGCTATCTCTAATTAAATACCGTCACACAAGTCAACGAAAAATATGTGAAACAACTGGAATAAGCAGACTGAGTATCCAAAGAATAATTAAAAATTACAAATTCCACCCGTATCGCATTCAACTACATCAACAGCTTCTTGAAGAAGATTATAATAAACGACTGAATTTTTGTTAATGGGTTTTAAAAAAGTTTGGTGATGAAGAAACTTCTTTTGATTATGTGCTTTTTTCCGGCGAGTCAACTTTCCATAACAACGGATTAGTTAACAGACATAACTTTCACTACTACAGTGACGAAAACCCTAATATTTTTAGAACCCTTGACCACCAGCACAGGTGGTCTGTTAATGTGTGAGGTGGAATAATTGGAACGCAAGTAGTATAGGTCCTTACTTTTTTTATGGTCATTTAAACGCCGTCATGTTTCTCGGATTGATTAGGGATAATTGCTTATGCTGTTGGAAAGTATACCTCTTAATATTCGTCAACGGATGTGGATGCAGCTTGATGGTGCTCCTGCACACTTTGATAGACGTGTTAGAAACGAGTTAGATTGACAATATCCAAATAGATGGATAGGACGAGGAGGTCCACAGAACTGGCCAGCCAGGTCTCCGGACCTTACAAGTTCCGACTATTTTTTATGGAGATATATCAAAAGCATTGTTCACGATACACCGCCAACGACACCTCANTTTTCTGATATGACTCTGATGATACCTTTTCCAAGTGCATTGAGACTCTTTCCCAGCTGATTCAATGGAACAGGAATTCTCAAACATACGAACAATTTATAACAGGCTTTGTGACTCCATTATCTATCCACCATTCTAATGTAATTAGTTCAAAAAATTTCACTTCGTTGCATAAAGTTATGAGTGCTACTGATGCAATATCATTTTTTGAATTCTCTTCTTTGTTTTTTGCCGGTCGTCCATCTGCTATCCACTTCTTACAAAATTTCACCCATTGTCCTTTACATTTACAGATATCGTCTTTCTGAGAGCACTTTTTCTTGTAAATTGGAGCTTTTCATTCTGCTTTCCTGAAATGTTCACCTTTAGCAATGAGTGCCTCTTGTACTTCTTTATTCTTTATATCTCGTGAGAAATTTCTTTCGTACATACACAATTGTAACGCGAGCTTATCAAAAGTTTTGTCATCTTCTTTAGTCAGCAACATCCAACTGGATTTGAATGCTTCAAAAGTTTTGGGTAATACATGAAGCATTTAACAAACAACATCAAATCTGGCAGACCGGGCTGATTCTTCGTTTCGAGTCCATTATTGAGTTCATTCCACAAGCTCCGTAACTTTGCTATGTAAGAAGAAACATCATCTCCTGACGTCCAGGCAAAAGCGAAAAAATCGGCACAGATTCTGAACAACTGATCTTTTGATGTAGCTTCAAATTGTTGTTTTAGCGCCTCCCGGGTTTCGTAGGCTATTTTTTATCCATGATCTTATTGCAGATGTTATCATTGACTTGGCCTCACGGTACAGATCAAATTTCTCTTTATACTTTTTGATCTGAACTTCTGAAAACGGTTTCACCAGTTTTCCATCAATAGCATCCAATGCACCTTCATACTAGTCTAGCAGATCGCGGATTTTCCTTTCCCACATGGGCATTCTAACTCACTGGTTAGGGGTTTAATATGCTTCGGTATATCCATGCCAACAGTTTACGAATAACAGCAAATACAAAATTGTTCACAAACCGAATTATTGTGTATCTAGGCCCATAACCTATTGAAGCTATCTCTTAAATAAATCGTTCTGTTTTGTGAACGAATAACTTTAATACTTTTGTATTTTTTTATAAGTGACAACAACGACCAGAAATTATTCTAATGTCAAAACATTCATTATGACACTTGATGTCATCGTAGCATTGAACAAGTTTTGCCCGAGAAAGTTTTACTGTGACACCTATAGCATGTACCAGTTGGGAATTGAGAAGTCGATGTGACAAAAAAATAGTCTTTTCTTCACATTCCTCTACTATTCATTTTTTTGATCTCGTCCAGTAATATACAGTTGTCCATAAGTCTTAGTACTATCATTCTCGTTTTGTGGACAATTCGGATTCCTAATCTTCGCATCAAAATACGTAAGTACAGTCAAAAATTTTTTCAAAATCGCCGGGTGTCCACAAAACGAAAATTTACCTCATTCTCTTCTATCATGCATTAAAAATATCACCAAATTAAAGTGCAACACTCTATTTTTTTCTAGCGGATAATAAACGAATTATCATCATTATATTTCTAATACTAATTCATATGGGCTGCATTTGCATCAAATTGGGTCGTGAACATTACGCGACGGGTCAGAAATAGCGCCATTGAGAGAGGAACAACAACTCTGCTGGCAATATCATCGCAAATTAGCATTCCATTCACTTTTAGTCATATGGAAGCTGGCAGGATGTGGGCGTTGATTGTGAGAGAAAAATGACAATTATATTTAGAAGAGTACCTTCAAACGACCCTGAACCGCTCGTGATTCACCCGCTGTACGCTAAGGTGCAGCAATCGAATGAAACATGATATAAAATCATTGGGATAATAGTCTTGAAAAATAAGGTAAATGGTAGGAATTTTTTATTTAATTTGATGAGTTGTGCAGGATAATAGAATAAAACGCTCAGAAGGAAAAAGAATTGAACGAACAGTGTTTATTTAATCTTCATATATCAGAAACTTTTGTCAATCAGTGATATAAACTGAAGAAACTAATATAGGTTGTTCACTTTCGGAAATGCTGGATTTGATGCATCGAAAACAAAATAATTGCTATGATTTTCCATTTAAAAATCTTCTAAAGAAAGGAAGGAAGATTCCCACATTTTTTTGCATCAAGATGGAGTAGAAAGCCAAAAACTTTCTTTCCCATAAATTAATCACTCCTAAAAATATAACCCCTTCAATTCAAATTATTATTTCTGTTCTGTATCAGTAAACTATTTCAATAGGAAATCAATACTAATTTTTATGTCAACCATTTTCTATTTCTATAGCAATATCATTTTTCTCTGGCATGTGAAAAAACCAGAAGTTCTCCAGTACACTTCAGTTTTATGGTATTTTTCAGGTTGAGAAGTCTCATGAACGGAATTTTTCACTGTTTTTGCCGTCGATGGATATCTCTCGGATATCTCACCATCAACGCTGATGTTCCCCAGGGAACAACGACTTAATGGAAAAAACCAAGACTCCAATATATTGCTTTGCTGACGACAGCACACTTGTCTCGTCATTCCATTTGGATTCCAGGACATCGGCAACGGAAACACATCTTTACAGGCAGCAGGAGGTTGCATATCTTATTGAAGATCTAGAAGTGATTTCGAATTTGGGTGAATGTAACCAGATTCAATTCAATGCCATAAAAATCCAGGCATCAGTTTTCTCCAAGAAGATAAATGACTCCGAACCGGATATAATAATGTCAGGTCAGACAATTTCGCTTTCTGCTCCGATAAGTTTATTGGGGGTTAAAATGGACACCAATATGTCTTGGCACAATCATATCGCTGGAATTGCAACGGCTGCTCTTTAAAAGCTTGGAACACTGTTCCGAATCAGAAAACTGTACACATCTCAGTAACCTTTGATGATTTATAAAGTTCAGATGAGACCTTCTTTGGAGTATTGTTTTCATGTATGGAGCTCTGCCCCAAACATACCCTGAAGTTGCTGGATTCCATGCAGAAAAGATCCATCCGCCTCATTGGAGATGCAAACATCACGTGCAACCTTGATAGCGTGGAATATGGAAGAAAAGTTGGAGATTTGTCTCTCTTCTATAGATACTTCCACGGAAAGTGTTCCAGTGACTTGCCACATTTGATTCCACCAAGAGCCGTACATATCAGAAATACGCGACGAACTGTGGCTGCTCATCGTTTTGAGGTTCAACTCAACTTTACTGTTTAAGAACTTTTTCATATGAAGAACTGCGCCTTAAGGATTCAACAGGAAAAATTTCGCCATTGCGGCAAGTGTAGGCATTTTCGGTGGGAATCTATGGCCTTATATTGTCGGAAAAAACTACTAAGCACCTATCGCCATCCGGCCAGAGTTTTCAAAACGTTGCTGGACGCAGAGCAAGATTCCAAACCAAGTTACGTCACGACGTTTCGGTTGTTAGTATCCACAATCGTCTTCGAGTGATAACCAGTTATCACGCTTCACCAGAATATCTGGTCACGCTAGAGTCCAAACAGGGTGGGTCACTACCAGAAGGTGTGTATTTCAGAGCATCTCACTAAAGCCTTTATCCGTTGGGCTCAGAAATACTCGAAGGTATAACTGTGGCACCCCCGGAAACCAGAGGCATAAAGTCACCCACATGTTTTATATGGATGATCTTGAAGTTCATGCCCCTGGAGGAAAAGATCTTCATCAGTCATCGAGGGTGGTGGAAGAGTACACTCATGCTACCTGTAAGAAATTCGGAATAGACAAATGTGCAACGGTCCATTTCGAAAGAAGACGATGCGGGGACTACGGAGAGGATACGCAGCTCGTAGATGAAAGTATCCTGCACCATCTGGATGCCGGAGAGACGTATACTTACCTCGGGGTGAACAACAACTACTCGTTTGGAGTAGTGAAGTAGACTCGACGTAAAATGATGCACCTCCATATAAGTTTGCATTCCAAATCGTCCGATCCACGGTTGAACTTCCTCCTACAAGAGGGAGGCCATGAACTTTCGAGTTTGTAGTGTCTACATGACAGAATGGTACTGAATGGGGCAGGGATTGTTGTCAAGAGTTCGGATCCCCTTCTCTATATGGTCCACGACTTTGAGTGAGCAGGAATTGGAGCATTTCTCTTGAGGCAGTCTGAGCAGCTGGTGAACTTGGTTTAGTTTTCGACACTGGACGAGGTGGTCACAACTCTGTCATCGAGATGGAACCCTGAGGATGCTTCGGAGAAAACTGAATCCATTGTGGGGAACAGGAGGTGTAGAATTCATTGCAACTATTCGTTGCCCATTTTCAGGCTCATACAAGCTAATAAGCCTAATGTATTTCTTCTCGGGTATTAGAGCAAGGGATATTTGTCGTGGACTCTTCATCTTCTGGCGTGACGAATTACTTCCGAAAAGAAAAAGAAAAATAGATAAAATATCGAGATTTTCTCATCGCATGCCACAGATCCCTCTCCAGAACACTCTGTCGAAATGACTGTACTGATTATTGGGTTCCTTGATAGAATGATGCCCTTTCTACTCTCGAATCTCAAGATCATTTCAGATGGACAATTGCAGAAGGCATTCTTGACACATTGCGATTGTTGGGGGCACATAATTTTTGGAGCCAATGATCACCTATCTCACTGTGTGGGGAGTCATTGATTGATAATGCGCCCTTCAGAATGTATCGGGGTTTCTCGTGGGTTGGGCTACCTATCGGTCCCGTCCCCTGGTGGTGGATAGGGGAAGGCCTGGGTACTGGAGGCCCTGTCAGGGAAGCCAATGTGGCCTTGCGGACGGGGTCGACGGACTCCTGGTCAGTGGCAGAAATAAGTAGGGTGAGGGGCACTAAAACTCCCCGAAAGCCTTTGCAAAACATGTCACCGTGGACCAGTCTACCCAAGCTAAAGTGTAAGGAATCGTACCGATAGCTGAATAGCCGCAGGATGATATGCGGTTACGATCGATTCCCTTGGAGAACTGGACGAAACCTCATTGTAATCAGCCAACCTCTGGTAATGCGGGGCTCTGCAAGAGGTGACCAACTTTTCCTTTGCTACTCGTGGGAATACACATGAATGAAACAAACACAAAAATAGAAACAACACAAACAAAAACCAATCAGAAGGCTGGACAGAAGTGCTCACCTCAATCTAAGGCGGTGGCTGGGGATGAACAGAAATGCCCGCCCCAATCTACCGCTTGGAATGAGGCTGGACATAGCAGATCACCTCGTGATGTAATACAAAGGCCAAGACGTAAGCGCATTTGCGGCGCTCAGGCCAAAAGAAGAAAAAGAGCGAAAGAGGCAGCAACTATAAGTGCACCCTCCTCCTCCCCCACTCCACCTCCAACAGCAAGGGCACTTTCTGCGGCGGGCGCCAAAAGTTCCGCCTTGAATAAAGGCAAGGAACCGGTTGCCTCTGCAGGAAAGCTCCCCTACTTGTGCACTTCCATGGAGGGAACCCCAAGAAAATTGAAGAAGCCGCGCAACGATAGTAATGTCGCTGCATCTTCCAAAACCTTCGCGGAGGCCGCCGTGAGACACCTCAAGGTTGCCAAGGAGAGTGTGTGTTCGGCGAGTCTTGGCCTACACCTGCCAATGTAAAGAAGATGTCTCCTAGTGACCTGTCCACCTTCCTGGAAAGGACAGGATGGACGATGACCTAGGAGGACAACTTCTCGGGCGGATGTACAATGGGTCACATTCAACAGATATAGTGTGGGGAGTGGTCATTGGTTCATAATGCTGGCACGTCTTCCCGAATGTATCAAGACGTTGGAGATGGGGACCCGACTAGCGCATCCTTCAGGAAAATAATAATAATCATAATGATAATATATATCTGCTATCAAAAATCTAATACAAAGTTTCTAACATACAAGTCCTGAAAAATGTTGTCTAAATGAATTGCTCGAATTGATAATGAACAAGATAGGCCCTAGTACCGTTCCTTGTGAGATGCCACATTGTACTGTCATATATTCACTTGTATCATCCTTAAGTAAAACACATTGTATTCGTAGCTTAGTATCAGCTCTAATGCTTTTTCTCTTTCGATTCAATCTTTCGATTTCAGAAGTGGGGAAAGCAACTGTATCCTGTGTGGATCTTGATTCTCTGAATCCAAACTGTATGTTACTAAGAATTTTGTATTTTTCCAAGTAGCCCACTATTCTTTTTTTCAACAAAATTTTGCTTTCACAGATTTAACTCTAAAGATTCATGACCTGCTGTTCTCGCAAAAACTATTCAGAAAATATCTATATTAACAAGTCTGGCTGAATGACGAATTGAGGAAGTCAACAGCTTTGGTTATTTTATTCCTACGAAATCAACAGATTCACTATATTAGTATAATGAAAATCAATCAAATCTTGATTGTCACCTATTTTCAGCCATTTTAGTTTTAATGATTCCGTTGAACACCGCCGGTTTCAAATTTTATGCGTCACGTAGAATATCAGTAGTAGTAATGAGTGCAGTGCTCAAAACTCAAAGTTACAAATATACTAATAATATCAACATCTCATATCTCAATTCGACATTTCCTTCAATTGCAATCAGTACTGACAAGTTTTTGTAGCTCTGTATTGAAATTGAACAGGTTGCAAATGGTTAAAGTGTTTTAACCACAGTTGCAGACCTGCACATCTTGTGGTAGTAACAGTTAGCAGAACGTTTGCGAATTTCATTGCAAAAATAAAGCATTAAACTATCTTTTAACATTCAAACAGTGATTCATTTATCGCAGACTTCTGCAACATGTAATGGTTTGTTTTTATTCATGCCCAAACATCTGTTTACACATTCAAGACTTTTGAAATTAATGTACTGGCGTACTACTAGAACGAATTGAAATTTTTTCTGAGCCTCAAACTTGCATACTCTAAATGAAACAATATCTATAAGGGGATAAGAAGACTAATCATTCGTTTTGCTGAATAATACTACTCAACCTATCAGTCTAATTTTCTTGAAACAACACGTTCACGCTCTCCCTTTCCTGCATACCACTGCAATATTATTGTGTTCTAAAAATAGAAGGTGGTTGCGTAATTGCATTTGCATGGAATTCATTTCATTCATGCAACCATCAATGTCACCTACTTTATTGAACATGAATGAAACAGCCGAAGAACCGCAGAATGGAAAGGCTGGAATTGCTGCAATCTTTACCGCTGCGCTGTTAGAATGGTAGTATTTTTTTCTGCTGCTGGAAGTAGTTAGCCCTCGAATGACCAACCTTCATCACGTCAAGGTTACTAATTTTTTCCTAATTACTAAACATACTCTCACATCTATGTAATTTAGAAGGGGATAAAATCAAAACGACATCTGAAGATACTAACATTTTAATGATTGTGAATTTCAAGTAAAAAAGTAATAAAAAACTTTGAAGCATTTTGATGAAATTTTCTGAAACGGCAACAAGTTAGTCATTCACTAATTTTCAATAATTTCTAAAGTTTTATTTCTGGTACTACCTCTGAACGCATCAAGAGAAACGGAATAAAATTGACATGAAATAGTATAATTCAGATTTGAAGAACAAAGAATCGCTTGATAGTCTATCAATTAAAATATTTGAGAGTTTCCTCTAACATCACTTATAATATTATCCGTATTTGGTACCGAAGAGCCGAGTGTCTTACGGCGAAACATCGGATCTCTAAAAAGGCAATCAGTTTGCAAAAAACTATTTTCATGCGAAAAAGTAACTTTCAGACACAAACTGAAAGAAAAAGCCGTCTGGAAACAAGAACTCCCATTTATATGGGAGTTGTTGTTTATACATCGAATTACACGAAAGAAGAAATACATCATACAAAAAAGTGAGAATCTCCTAAATATGGAGAAGTACAAAGCCAAAATCTTCCCTCTCCCAAAAATACATCACTTTCAATTTAACAAGATTCCTATGGGTGAGAATAAATCAAATAAGCCAATGAATGTCATCAAGTCCTGTCATCGATGACACGA
The DNA here is from genome assembly GCF_000500325.1 of Leptinotarsa decemlineata. NCBI lineage: Eukaryota > Metazoa > Arthropoda > Insecta > Coleoptera > Chrysomelidae > Leptinotarsa > Leptinotarsa decemlineata. The sequence goes on from NW_019292765.1 coordinate 95,922, forward strand.
GTTGATTTAATTCATTTGTGGCATAAAGTCGTTATCCAGATTGGTGCTGAAGAGGCAATAAGGCAAGTGTCTTATTCCGAAACATCGATGTCTGCCATTGAGAATGATAGTGTTCCATCTAAGTGAAATTTCACCTCTTTCACATACTGTATTGTGTAATAATCCTTTGAATGATATCTGATTCAATTCCAAAACGCATGTTTGGAGTAGAAATTGAATAGGAATGTATTTTGTATAGTTCAATGTTCATATAAAAGTAGATATTTCAAAAGTAGGGTATGAATGAAGCACCGTCAATGAAGAAACCCGCACCTACAGTTACATGAACACCTGTACATAATCCACCAATATTCGCATTTGAATTGAATTGAATATAAGATGCTTTCGATGCAAAGAACTCCAGAATAGGCACTCAGGTGTAAACAATACATTAAAACCTTTTCGGCCTACCTATTTATTATTCATTACATAAATCTCACAACTACTTATAACAATTATAGCTTAACACCTCAAATTTTTAAAAACTGATAGCTTGAAAACAATACTGCCGAGTTATTATTCAAATCCCATTGGACCAATGAAATCGTCATTACACTGATAATTACATTATCAGTTCTGTTGTCATAGAGATCATTCAACTTACGAAGGTTTTCACGAAATGTCAATAGTCCAGTCAGTTATCGCGCCCAATTCTTCGACTTAGATGATAGCTCAAGGAACCCCGGAAATTAGTTTTTTTGTAGATCGATATTATTCGAGTTATTCGCAATTTTGAACATTTGCGATTTTTCATGGTGAAAATGCTTGTTTTGGACAGGATCGCATTGAAAATTCTCTTTTTATGAAAAAAAAATTAAGCTGATACAAAATATTTTTTTATTGATTTATTCCGTATTTGGTACCGAAGA
>NW_019292766.1:1903-45505 GCF_000500325.1 Leptinotarsa decemlineata
TACTGATTACTACATATAGTTGTGTCACAAAATAGTTAGTAATGTTTATATTTCCATATAATTATTATCATCTAATATATGAATATTATTTTTCACCACAATCGTCTCCAAGGTTTCAGCTGGTTTTCACAAAAAACATTTTGATAGTACTTTGCCAGCGTTTCGGTTACTGTAGTGAAAAAAAAATTTCACATTTCGTCTGTGTCTTTGAAAGAGTTCAGTAGCATAGGCCAATCAAATTTTGATGAATTCAACAGCGACTGATTTGAAGTTGGTGGTAGTGAAGTTGTCAGATTTTTTTATTTTTCAAGTTCTCATGTCTAACTGAGTGCTGGTTGACAAAACAATGTGATTTGAGATCTGATTCACCAACTGGGGAAAGGTAGTGAGGATCAATAATGAGGAAGGTGGAAGATTGTTGTTTGAATGAAATTTTGTTGGTTGTTTAACCAATTGGTATAGTTCGGTGTCTGCTAAGAATTGTATTAAAATTGTTCACTCCACTGCATGAATCAGGTATGCCAGTTATAGGCCACGATATATCGGGGAAAACTTTCCAGATGTTCTTGTATGGAAAGGTGTTCAAGGTATTGGAATAACAGGTTAGTTCTATCCATGTTCACGTCTGAAGACCTGTAAATACAAGATATGTGTATTTCAGTGGTGTTGTTTGCTAGCTCGTAGAGATTTGTTACAATTCCATAAATATCGGTGTCATTTGTTCGATGGAATTTTTTTTATTGTCAATGCAAATATAAACAAAAGGTCCTCCACCACTACGATTAGATATATAAATGGTGTGTTATATTGTTTATAGCACCATATTCGTTTGATATGACAACTCCAATTATACGTGGGTATTCATTTTCGGAATTGGGTCTAACAACCCGATAAATGGTTACTGATGCAACAGTACATTTCAGTGCACTCAATACCTCGTTTACTTTGACCTCATTCTGTTTCCTTCAAACGTCAATGTTTCATTGTCGCTATGATTATATTCATTTTATCTACCGCTTTGTTTGCTACTTTGTCAACGAAGTGTTATGATTTCAGAATTTCGACAGCACATATTTTGTTGTTCAGCTCTAAGATTGTGATGTTCATTTTTGAGAACTTTTTGGAAAGATATTAGTCCGATTTTACTTTGAACCAAAGAAACTGAAATTTTGAAGGAAAAGTTTATTTACTTTCCTTGATATATTAAATCAAATTTCATTGATTCAGTTTCTACTGAATTCATTGGGATTATCGTCAACAATGGCCTATCTACACAACTTATTCAATTTCTACTTATATAATAAATTGGGAGATGCGATGAACGGAGAACTTTCTACTAAACCGACAAAAGTAATTTTTGAGTAGGTATACGGTTTCATATTCAATTTACAACTGATGTGTTGATATTGCGGTGATGTGCCCGTCGAAGATACGGTGGCCGCAGGTGTGGCAATAAGATGTGATTTCAGAATATCTTAAAGGCCTTGTCTTTTCCATATACCCTTGTGGCCAACCATCCCCGATATCTATCTGTAAGGGATATACAACTGAATTTGATATGTGACTGACCAATAGCGGATAGCATGGGAACTTGGCTACCCTGAAAATTGAATTCAAAAACCCGAATAGAATCTATAATGCGACCTTCTCCAAATAAATATCGACGAACGAACGTCGAACGAGAGAATTATTTTTCGAACATTTTCACTTTCAACTCACATACCTCCTCAGTCGTTTCCATATTGGTGATATATTTTATATATGATATATTTTATATCTCCAATTTCACAATGTTCATTGATAGATTAGTTAACTTCCTCATGCACAAGGTTATACATTTTATGAACAACAAACTGATCTATTTGCTGAATTAGATTCAATAATTGTTATTGTTATTTTATATATTTTCGACGGCAAAGTACAGGGTCCATTTTATTTTTATTATGATGGTGACATTTTCTTTATATTTTATCACAATATTCATATTCAGACATGTCTCTTTTGATATTATGAAATTATCTTGTCAGATTGTACTTGACAGATACTGTTATTTGTACTGTCTTGAAAATACTTCATTTTGATACAAACTTATATTTTTTAAGTATTTCTAAGATCTGTAGGTACCTACTATGTTCTGTTTTCAATTTTTGTTAGTTGGGACTACTCCACAATGCAGCGAATAAACCTCAGGGTTTGGCGTTATGTCAAAACTTTTTTATTTTCAGATTAATTTACCATCAGAATGTCGAAGTTTCATAGTGTGTTTCAATATCAGAATAAAATTCGAAAAATGCCTGTAGACGTTAGATGTGACGAAGTGCAGCCCTGGTGTCTTATTGTCTGAGAAAAGGATGCGTCCATAGTGATGGTCATCAAAAATTCACAGAAGTGAACACCAGAACACCACCCCATTGAAACCTAACAATGACAGCAGCTTTAATGCTCCTTCGCAAAGACGGCCATGAACACTTTAGTCCTAACATTATATGAAACTTCCTTAATGAAATCAATTAATTAGAACTAAACATTGAAGAAGAAGAAGCTATGATTTCAATTCAGAAAATATAAGACAATATAGAAATTCACAAAAAACCTGTTGAAATCATTTATATCAGAATGAATAACTTAAATCATGGAAACTGAGAAATTAAAATTTCTTTGTTTTTTACCATCTTTATAAAAATGGTAAAAAACATAAAAATTTTCATTTCTTCATTTTTCATGATGATCTCCTACCTCGTAGTAACAGTTACTTCATCAATTCATTCAATAACATAAATAATTTCTCCAGAGAAAAATATTTTCAGATCACAAGAGTCGAAATTTGGACTCGGAATAATATAATTGTTTCTGTTTACAGATCTTCCAGTGGCCAATATTCATTTATTGCATGGTAGTCTCATGTCCTCAAGAAATTGGAAATCTAGTCAAATTATTCTTATGTGATCTTTAAAATAGTGAACCTACAATGCTATCAGTTGCTTAGATAACTAAATTACTAATACTCCCAATATTATTGTATTGTTACACAAACAAACCACTTTCAGATCATATGGAAATCAAGAATAGTTATTTTTAATCAGAAAATCTTTTCAATCAGAGAAGGTTTTTTTATATGACATGACTATTAATTGATGTATTTCTATGTTAAAAATATGAATTGAGGTGACTCATTCGAAGAACTGAACGAAGTGTCTTAAAAATTCAAAAACTGTTCAGATTATGAATACATTCACCCGTTACATGGTAAAAATCAATAACACCATCCATGATAATAGTTACACAATTTTGACAATTCAAATTTCATTCAATAAGCGTTTCACTATACGGTAGTGGACTGGCGAACAGTCTGTGAAAATTAATAAAATTTAAAAAATCTATGAACATGAGAATTATAATGGAAAGAAAAATACCAATCGAGCAAAATTGAACAATCAGCAAATTAACCTAGGGATATTTGGCAGATTTTCAAGCAGTCTTTCTCCAAAAACTCCTCGAGGAATATTCAGTTCTCAGCTGGTAAATTCAATGATTGTTTCGTGAAATTCAGCCAGAATATTTCGAAAAATTTTAAAAGTCCACAAGATGACCCAGTCGAACTCACTTCATCTCATATAAAATTCAATAAAAGCATACTTTGTATGCCTATAGACAATAAAGAAGAAATCAATACAATAGTAAACAATACAATATTAAACAACTTGAAACAAGGTTTAGCAGAATCTCTAACATAATAATAAGCAAATACTTGAGGTTTGTGTTTCCCAATGAACTGATATTTATTAAAGCTATCCCTGTGAAAGTTTATCGATACCCATTGAAGCTGCAATGAATAGAAGAATAAAGTAAACGTGATTCGTGATGGTGGGTCGTGGTAGAATGTTACCTGAAGAACCAAACGTTTCGTCTGCTACTGCGACATACATCATCTGTGGTACGTGCGTTAACTGCTAAATATAACGAAGGTTATATCTAGTAGTCTCAGCAACGACTAACTGGCGAACTACGTGTTCACTAATATTTTGTTGTTGTCCATGTGCACTTTTGCTCAATAGTTCTGATTGGTGCGCATGTCACTAGATTGTTCTGATTGGTCCACGTTGTTGACAGGTACGATGTTGGTAGGATGTCAATCAGAGTTGTATTCTACTCCATTTCTGTTATCTTGAGGACAGGATATCACGTTTTCTGCCAGAAGAGGAGAGAGATTCCACTGCGGGTTTTTCAAACTTCTGGTAGTCATAGTGGTGGGGGGGGGCGAGAATCAGCTGTTAACATCTACTCCCCGATTTCGTCCCGATGGGCTCCGGTGACCGACTTCCGATTCCCCCAAAAACTCCCAAGCCCTCGCGTTGCAACGCTAGCTACAAAAATCTCATCTCAGCGTTTTTTAACCTTCCCAAGCATATGATCATCGGCAGGATGTAATATATTCATTTGTTTAGTCTAGCCCAACTTGAATATGGACGACGCTCAAAGGTCCGACCGTCATAAAGTAGTTCAAACGCTTTTTCAACTGGAAAAATACCGAAGGACCGGGTAATCGACCTCGATATTTATAAATAAAATTATATTTTACGTTAACCATCGCAATGGCAGTTATTACACTGGTTCAGGATAAAATTCAAAGAAGCTGTATATATGTTGTCCAACAAGTCATCCAGCCAAGCTAGCGTAGAGATACGTAACATATGGAAACCTCAATCAAGCGGAACACGACGAACTCCCGTTAAACGGCCAGCTTCCGCTAAAACCTATGAAGCGGTGAGAGGGAAGACGGAATAGGTGGTAGCTCTCGAATGGCCTATAAATAGTCGGAGGAATAAGTCCATTTATCACCCGAAGACGATTGTGGATACTAACAATCGAAATTTCGTGAAGTAAGTTGGTTTGGAATCTCTAAATTTTTTTTATTTTTATTTCGTGTTAATAATTTATTTAACTTTCATTTCGTGTTAATTGTTGAAATTTTTCGATTTCTTGTTTCTTGCTTGTAGTTTATTGTGATTTCAGTTTTTTTTTTGCTTAATATAACTGTAATTTTTCAGATGTTCTTTTTAATTTTTCAAGGATTCTTTTAGGGATTTCAAATCAATTTATATCATATTAGACAATGGAAGTCCGTTGGAGTCGTAGACTCGACACCCATCTCCTCTGTAGACACGCTTCTGGCCTAAATTTACAGGAAGGTCAGTTGGAGTCGTGAACTCGACATCCATCTCCTCTGTAGACTCGCTCCTGAACTGAATTCACAGAGAGGTCCGTTGGAGTCGTAAACTCGACATCCATCTCCTCTGTAGGCTCGCTCCTGAACTACATTTACAGAGAGGTCCGTTGGAGTCGTAGACTCGACATCCATCTTCTCTCTAGACTTGCTCCTGAACTATATTTACAGGGAGGGGCTATCCAGTGGGGCTACGAGGAAGCAGGCATCCGATGGACGGTTTGCTCAACCCCCACATCCCAAGCCAATGCACTCGCCGAAAACAGCATGCACAGTGGTTCAGGAAGTGAAAGATGAACAAGGACAGCCAACCCGCCAATAGCACTAACAACCGAAATGAGATATACCAGTTTTTTATCGACCTTTTTTTGGGTAATTGTTACCTTCCACAATCTGAAAAAATATAAAAATTATAATGGAGAACTTTATACAAGTGTAGAAGGGCAAACTTTTTANATATTTTTTCAGATTGTGGAAGGTAACAATTACCCAAAAAAAGGTCGATAAAAAACTGATTTTTTCCTCCACAAAAAATGACTTTCGTTGAATATTTGAGATATACCAATACTTCATCTATCCTCGACGTCTCTACGAATCAGAATTAGACTACATTACCTCAAGTGATGTATGAAACAAAAAGTACAACTGGGGAAATAGCTGAAAATATATCCTGTCCGCCAAGTTCACTTGACGAATTGGGTCAGCATCGGATACCCCAACAAATGTGCACCAGATAGAAAAAAAATCTTCACAATCTTAGAATCACTCAGAATATCCTCATCGCCACTTGTGATGTATTCAACTCAAATAAAACAATTCCTTATTTTCCGATCTTTATTCTTTCGCTTCCTAGACATACTGCTCATCGGTACGTAGATGATATATAAAAAACTACTATGTACAGAGTGCTACACTAACAGACTATATACAGGATGTCATACACAGTAAATACATAACTTCATTGCTATTGAATATTCAAAGCGTTACAAATAAAATTGACGAGTTACATATTCTATGTGCAAGTAATACCTATTCTGACCTACTGCTACTGAACTACTGAGGTTGAATAAAAATGAAAATATCTCTTTATATGGTTATGAACTGATTTCTAGGTATAGTAGAACAAATGCTAGTCATGAAGGTACTCTCATATTTATTAATGATACATAATTAACCCAATTTATATTCAAAAACAGACAAAACAATATTTAATTCGAAGAAAAAAGTTTCGAGTTTTCTCTGGTTCAATGCCAAGTGCTGAACCTCTACATTATTTGCATTCACAGAGCACCTAACTCGAATGTGATGTCCTTTCTGTACAAACTTGAAAATTTAATCGCTGAATTGCCTGCCACATATCAAATTATAGTCGCGGGGTACTGAATCCAAATCCTGAATCCAAAGGCTTCAATACTTATTAAACTCTTTCAACTTACATATGTATGTAGAATATCCAATTCGAATATCTGAACAGAATGTCACAATAATCGATTACAATAATCGATTACATTAACCGACTTTTGGAATATTCGGCGAAGGGAAACAAGTTGGAACTGGAAGCTGGAAATATTGGGAAAACTAATATAATCGTGTTTGTTTCCCACAATGAATTGATCAAAGTACTTCGGAGGTTTTTTGCGATTATCGTAGTTCAGGCAACGTCGGTTGAAACCAATTAAGAACAAGAATGAAACACTCTAATACATTTTTGTCGTAAGGTCTATAACTCAGAAAATTGAAATTTGGTAAATTCAGAAATTATAGAAATCGATCCATGGACTTGGGATATTTTGTCTCATATTTGAAAGTGTGGTCGCATTATTCACATCATAAGTTTGATATTTCATGCGAAATTGATTTGAAACTACTATCTACTTTCGCTTCTGGTATTACCATAATGAGTAAGCAAAAAACTTTGAGGTAATCAATTGAAATAATTGATAATTATTTGGTTCATATTTGGTCCTAGTATTAACACGTTGGAAGTCGCATATTTCGAGAGTTTTACGGTCTTCAACTTCTAAGAAGGGCTTTTTAAACTCTTACTAGATTGCATTTTTTTGTTGAAATAATGAAGGAAATATCACAGTAACTTCTATCATGATCATTATAACTCATTTTGAATCATTTTTCGTTGCATTAAATTTTAACCCGTGGTATTTTATTCGATGTTGCTACTGAATTTGTCACACGAATTCGTTTAGAGCTTGAGTTAGATATCTGGGGTTGTTAATATGTAATCCAACAGTTGCAATGGTATAGTTCTTTCTAAAATTTTTGTCCATAATAGCCCAGAGCATTTTAATTTTTTTTGATATTCGAAATTTTCTTAATTTATCTTGTTACTTGCCATAAGCGAAAAAAGGGTTTCTCCAGTGGTATTCATTGAAATACTATTTGGGTTTTTGATAGAAACACCAACTTCTCTGTCTATTGGTTGGTTATGTCAATCTCTTCATAAGCATCAAAAAATAACATTTTTAAACAAAGGACAGAATCCTATTGAATATAGGTATTCCTGGAGAATGTGATGATAAGTAAATTGTTTAGTAAATTTTGGTATCATTGGCATAGAAGGACTTGAAACTGTTTATATTTATTGTAATATCGCTTGTGTAAGTTATTAAAAAAGCTACCTAAAGACGGAGCTTTAAGACATTCCATTGGAGACATCAGTGTCGAAGGGAACTGATTTGCCAGCTTCAACTCTGAAGGTTCTGTTTGTCAGGTAATCTGCGATTCAAAAGTGAAGCTTTTCTCGAATACCAGTGTTTTCAATTTTATACCTCAGTCTTCAATCAAATACTTTGGCCCTATCAAATACTTTAGTAAAGTCTAGGTATATAACATTAGTTGGTATTTTCTGATCAAAGGCCAATGTCCAGTCATTTACACAGTGAAGCAGATTTGTAATTGAATGATTTTCATTTGACGGTATGTTGTTCGGGTGGTATAAGTTGGTTCTGGTTCCAGAAATTTTGTTTCCATCAACTATAGCTTCCATAACTTTTGAAAGAACAGCGAGCAAGCTTATGAGTCCGTACTTGAAGAGACATAGCTTACCACCTTTCTTGAAGATGACTGTTACTGAGGCTACATTCCAAGCGTCGTGCCAGGAGATGTTTTTCAATGTTTTCAGGTGTGAATGGAATATTTGATAGGCTGTATGTGGGCGTGGGCATCTGGTCATTCTCAAAATCTTAGGTGAATGAGTTGGATAATGTTTCTGCTATATTAACAGTTTCGAAGTCGGAAGAACATAGGTTGCTATCGCTTTTTCCAAGAAGCGGGACGCTAACTCCAGCATTCAAGTTAAAATGAATGTATTTGTACAGTTTTTTTGGTGCTCTGAGCTCGCGATCGATTTCATTTATTCTTGACGAGCACTTCGAAGAGAAATGGTTAAGAGGTTCGTAGAATTCAGGTGTGGATGTATTTTCACCACATAAAGTATCAGATGGAGATCTTTCAGGAGCTGTGAAAATTTTATGTTCTGATGATAAACTGTCAAATTTTAGCATGGAAACCTTTCGTGAACTCCAGTCCAAGCATCCTCAGTCAAAAACTGGAATTTGTTACCAAACTAACTTCTTTTCAACTAGACCTTTAGTAGTAAATGAGAATGAAGTTCGTCAAGCAATTATGTCTTTTCGTACCAGTTCCTCTGGAGGTTTGGATTCTTTGAGGCCATCTCATCTGCAGGACTTGATAAGTTATAGTGCTGGTTCTGCTGCATCGAAAATTTTATCATCGCTAATAGCCCTTTGTAATGTTTTGCTATCAGGTACTGTGAACAAAGAAATTTGTCCCATTTTATTTGGTGCTTCATTATGTGCTTTGAAAAAGAAAGATGGTGGAATTAGACCGATTGCCGTCGGCAATGTGTTTCGCCGTTTAGCTGCAAAACTGGCTTCATTCAAGCTGAAGGAAAAATTAGGAAATATTTTTCGTCCATTTCAATATGGTTTTGGATCTCCAAGTGGTTGTGAAGCCGTATCCCATGCTGCCCGAAGATATATTAATGAACACGAGTCCAAGGAAGGAAAAGTTTTTCTTAAATTAGATTATAAGAATGCTTTCAATATGCTGAATCGTGACTTTATCTTGAAATCGGTTCAAAATAGTGTTCCAGAGTTATATCCTTTTGTATTTCAATGCTACTACCAGCCTTCAATACTGACATTTGATCAAAACACAATATCATCAATTAGGAAAAAAAGTTATATGAAGTACTGGTGATATTTTGACCCCATCTATACATTCCCGAGAGGAAAAGAGGAAGTCCAGGGACACCCTGTATTGTAAGTCCAATTTTGACTTTCTAGTGGTTTTAATCTAAGGAAATATTTAAATCGTTCTAACAATTCCTCTCCAAGAAATATTTCCTTTCCCAACGGATCTATGACAGTTATTAATTTTTCGGAAAAAGATACTTTCAATAAAATAAAGTATTGCCGATTTGGTTACTGAAATTATCTGGTATCTCTATTCCGAATTGAAAATATGCAAACAATGATCCACTATGAAACTACTTAGCCCTTTTCTTCCATTAAAAGTTGAATAGTCTTCTAATAATATCTCTTTTATTGAAAAATCAATTTCCGAAATAGATGTTACTACGTAGCCACAATTGTCGCTAAGTTGTTTATAATAATTTATATCGGATAAAAGTCCGTTTTTCAAGAAACTAACTGGTTTCGTGGTAGTCCATTTTTTCTCAGTTGGTGATAGGATAAGATAGGATATTTATTCACCTTCAGAACACAGTGTGTTGGAATAGTCACACAATTGTGTTTTGTTTAGGTACGTCAAAAAAAAAATTTGATATTAAAAAATATGTTAGTGTATGAAAAATTCAATAATTACATATATAAAACAAGTCACATTTATACATGTATGAACAGTTTTAATTTTAGAGGCACACCTATGGAAAACACAGAAACATCAATCACAAAATTTGCAGTCCACACTCTTGACAAGCAAAAATATATGTATTCAGACCCATGAATGAAGAAAAATTTCATTTATATCATATAGTGGATTCAGCACTAATGATTGTTTCAGTTGGTATATTAATTTTTTACTTGTTTAATACTTCCTTATTTACTTTTGGCATTCTATTCGTATTTTCGATGTTGGTCTCGGTTATTATATATGGACATATTTCTTCGGATCGTACTATACCCACATACCTACTTGGTCGCATCAAAATGGCAATAGTCGCAGGCAATAGTCGCAGTGTCTTGAAGAAAACTGCAAGAAGTTGAAGAAAAAGCACCAAATAAAAATATAGAGTGAAATTGTTTATAATATATCCAAGATACTACAACACCATCCTCTGTTATTGTTATTTGTTATCAGTTATCAAGCAAATAATAAAAAATGAATGTGAGGAACGTGGCAGATTTAGTGATGCCAAGCGTGAAGAAATTTCCGCAGATTACATATAAAAAAATTTGAATAACATGTTTCCACAGTTATTCCAAACTCTCTGAAGATTAATCGGACATTGAATGAATCATATTCATCGTCATCAATGAAATTTCAATGATCTAATGACCTGTTGAGAAATAGTAATTGTGCATTTAATATTTATGTTGTTCAAAATGGAGCGTATGCGGCAACTGTGTAAGCTTCTTCCTCTCGCCATTACTGACATCTGACAATTCTGACATGACGGTATTTGAAATTAGAAAGTGATTCCTTATGGTTTTGTGTTTGTCGTTGCTGTTTTGTGTATTTTGGGGGGTAATTATTATTAACTATAAAATAATAAGCTAACAACAAATTTGTTAGCACACAGCATTTGTTTCGATTCATTTTCGATATTCCTCGTGATCGCATATATGGTCAACTGTGTTTTTTGTGAATTCCAGATATAAGTATCAATCAAAATATTTTTTCTAGTTAGCTCATGCATACATGTTTATACCTATTTATAGGTTACCATTATTTTTTCCTGTCTGCGAAAATAATTGAAAATATAAATGAAATGAAAATGTCAAAAAGAAAACACACCTCTAATTTCTACAGAAAGGTAAAAGCTTGCACTGACAATGATATTGTTGTTATTAATGAGAAACGTAGTTTCGTGTCGGATGATTGCGGTGAGACCAGTAAATTGAAATCGGACTACTCTGACCTTTCATCATATAACTTTGAAAATTTTTTATCTGAATCTGATGACAATGATATTAATGTCAACGAGAATGAGAACCCTGGAAACAATTTCAATCTTGATGATGATTGTATGTTGAACAATATGGTTGTGGAGAAAAAAGTTACAATAGGTGTTGACGGTGTCTACATCCCTCAGCAGAGCCACTCAGAATTCAAAACTGGTCTCTAATCTTGGGCAGTTAACAACCGAATCCCACTGAAAGCAACAACTGAGTTGTTGAAATTATTGAAAATGTTACCATTGGATATGAATTTGCCCTCATTATTATCTACTCCACGCGTACTACAATTACTAGAAAGGTTCACCCTGGGGAATATTCACATTTTGGTTTAGCTGAAGCTGTTGGTGAATTGTGCAAAAATGTTGAAGTTGTTGAAAGAATTGAACTTTTGGTTAATATAGATGGTTTACCGATCAGTAAAAGTTCGGGTAGTCAGATTTATTCTATTTTATGTGCATTGCATGGACATCCCGAAGCTGCAGTAGTAGGAATATATCATGGTTATGCAAAACTGGACTGTGCTGATGATTTTTTTGAAAACTCTGTCAAAGATGTTGTTGAAATGAGTAAAAGTCGTTTTTTTGGGATGGAGCCATTATTTCTTTTAAAATCACAGGGTTCATTTGTGATGCTCCTGCAAAATCAATCTATGTTTTCCACAAGAACTTCATCTGGGACACCTGAGACAAATAACCATATCTTCTCATTTTTGTTTTCTTTCTTCCCATGGAAATGTTGTCACCGTCACCGCTTCTTTTTCGTCTGACGATAGTCCTAAACTCCTGTTCATGTTCGTATTCTGGTTCTGTTAAGTTAATGATTTCATTCAATTTTTGCTCTGTTTGAATTTTCAGTATTTCGGATGCAACCTGATTTGCTTCAATTTCTGCTTCACCCTATAATTTTTTCCGACAATACCAGTTGAGGTAGCATATGAAAATAATAAAAGTCCTTCAACTTCAGAAACATCATTTCCCAGAATTTTTTTGACCTATAAACTCTCCCGATTTTTATTTTGGAGATTACCAAATCACACCATGATCTATCTGTTATATCCAGAAGACCTTAAATTTGATAGTGGTAGTTATGTACAGACTTTATAGATGAATTATCTTTCAAAAAATCAAATTTATGGAAATTTGGGTCAACATTTCGCGAATTATAGGGACACTTCACTTCTAGAATACCATCTGTATCAATAATACCGTCTGGAAAACCAGCTATGAAGGGATATTGTCTATGGATAATGAGTCCAGATGGTAGATATGTCGAGTTGGTCTCTTTTATATAAAGTGCGATTGCCTCTTGCCTATTGTTCATATTTGGCTATCATATCCTATCATATTTGGGTACGATAATTGTAATAAACTTATAAATAAACTAGAGCATGAATTTTTAACTAATAACTTCACTTGTTAACAATTTTACAATACTTGTTTTTTTTATATCACCATGGTAATAATAATATATGAAAAAGAAATAGGTATACATAGTGTTCAAATACTACCAAGCTCCCCCTCTTCAAAGTCATCACTCCTGTGATGAGACTTCCTTATATTAGAAATATGAGCTGACTCTGGTCGTCCATCATTGTCGAAATTTACGAATGCTACTATCCCATCGATGAAATGGACTCTTGTTATCTTGAAAGGACCTTGCGTTACATACCCGTTTCCAATTTTTTGGTACATTACTAGAATGCTGTCTCCTTCTTTCAGTTCAGGTGGTTTCAATTTTCTATTTTTATTGACTTGATTTTGAACCCTCTCTTTGTATTTCATTTGTTGTTCTGGCGTTTTTGGTATTTCCTTTATTTGTAAATTCAAGCCTAATACTGTATCTGCTTGTAAAACTAATAATTTGCTGTAGAGCTTATATGATGGTGAACAACCTAAAAATTCAGAATGCGACTGATTATGATGCCTTACAGCTGCCTCGAGGCATTTCTTCCAACCACCAGGAAAATCTAACATTTCATGAATAACTTCAGATCTCTTATAGCATGTTCTACAATTCCGTTTCCTCCGGGGTGATATGGGGTAATATGTTCAATTGTTATTCCTCTGTAGTGCCCTACAATTTCCTTCAAATGGATTATGCTAGGTGTTGCTAGGAGATGTGTTTGTTTAGATGATTTTGTTCAGAAAATATAATAAAGAATGAATAAAAACTTCAATCAAAAACGTTTTCGAAAGTAGTTTAAAAACTACAATTGGTGACCCCAAGAAGTGAATAGTTCTTACGCATTTGATAAAATCATGGTCAAGTTACTTCAAAACCTTTCGCGAGAGCAGATAGTTAACCTACTTCAATATTTCAATGTCAATCCTGGTGGAACTGTTCCTGACATGAAAATGATACTTAAGGAGTATTCTGGAATAATAAATTCTCAAGACTGTGATTTCACAGAATTTCTTTGCAAAATCAGTAATCGGAAAAAATCTATAGAATCTCAAGCAGAAGGTAGTGTTATTGAAAAGGTGAACAAGCTAGAGATTCTTTGTAATGAGCTGATTGAAAATCTCGAAAATAATAATAGGAGAATAGAAGGCATAGAAAATCTTATTCAACAAATGAGTGAAGAGTCTACACCTATACGTTATCCAGCAGTTACTACGCCTTCAACTTCCATAGAAAAAGATCGTTGTTCTTTCAGTCAAACTAGTCCAGAGTACAGCATGGAGACAGAAGCTGAATTCAATCGTGCAAATTTTGTTACTTTACCATCCTTCTAGAAGACTGAACCCGAACTGTGGTTCAATACCGTAGAAACAATTTTTAACCTAAATAGCATACATTCCAATAAAATCAAATTTGGAAAGATACTGACAGTTTTAGATAGCAGTATTGTTAAAGAAAATTCAAAGCTTTTTTCAATACAGCACAAAAATTCTTCAGATTCATATGAACTACTAAAAAGTCAACTCATTAGAGTGTATCAAATATCAGACGAAGAAAAAATGTTATTCAGTGTGTGTCAACTTGGAGACAGAAAACCTAGTCAGCTCTATCGGCAAATGAAGGATCTTGCCTCAGGACAAATGACTCCAAATTTCATCTTATTATCTTGGCTGAAGAAACTTCCAAACACAGTGGAACAACTTATCCGGGCATTTTATGAGAAACTTCCTGAGGAAGAACTTATAACTATAGCCGATGGAGTGATGAAAGGAATTGCAAATACGGACGTTTGTTCTATTCAAACTGGTCAAAAAGAAGATCGCTTAGAAAATAAAATTGAGCAAGTTATTCGAAAAGTTGATGAATCTCGTACCAAAAGACGCAGCCCAGTTTTTGAAGGAGAATGGTCTAGGTCAAGATCAATATTTAGATCAAAATCCAGGACTAAATCAAAATTCCAAGATTCAAACTCTAACGATGAACTATGTTTTTACCACAGACTTTTCAAAAATTCAGCTAGAAAATGTATCCAACCTTGTACTTTCGTCAAAATATCTTCAGAAAATCTATAGGCCAATCGTTAATGACGACTAGCGAAAATGGCCCGAATGAAAGTCATCTCATAATTTTCGATCCTGAATCCAAAATAAAATATTTAATTGACACAGGTGCTGAAATATCATTAATACCAAAGTTAGATCACCATCTACCAGTCTTAAATAAAACACTATATTCTGCTAATGGATCTAAAATTAAAACTTATGTAGAAATACTACTGATATTAACGTTAGGACTGAAAAGACAATTCAACTGGAAGTTTATCATAGCAGATGTTGATAGATCCATAATTGGAACAGATTTTTTAGAATTTTGGATTAACAGTTAATTTATCAAATGGAAAATTGGTTGATACTAAAACAAATTTAATGAGCAATGGTGAAATATTACTTGTTGATAAATGTTTCAGTATTAAAACAATAAACACTAATTGCCCTTATCGCAGACTTTTAATTGATTTTCCTAATTTGACAAGTAAATGTCTAAATAAATCGAAAGAAAAAACAAATATTGTACATCAAATAATAACCAAAGGACAACCCACACACTTCAAAGTTCGCAGACTTAATCCCCAAAAACTGGATGCTGCTAAGAAAGAATTCAAATATTTGATGGAACAGGGAATAATTCGGCCTTCTAAAAGCCCATAGGCCAGTCTTTTACACATGGTACGAAAATCAAATGGAGACTGGAGACCATGTGGGGATTACAGGTCATTGAATTCTAAAACTGTCCCAGATAGGTATCCCATACCAAATATCAAAGACTTCACCTTTCATTTGGAGAACAAAAAGATATCTTCAAAAATTGACTTAGGCAAGGCCTTTCACCGATGGCTTCAGAGAATATCGAGAAAACTGCCATAATTACACCCTTTGGACTTTATGAATATCTCTTTATGCCGTTTGGGCTAAAAAATGCAGCACAGACGTGTCAACGATATGTCCATCAAATAACAAAAGATTTTTATTTCTGCTTGTCCTACTTGGATGAGTTCTTAATTGCTTCAGTGGATGAAAATGAGCACAAAGCAAATCTGAATCTTTTGTTTGAAAGATTACAAAATCATGGAATTACCATTAATGTGGATAAAAGTGAATTTGGCAAGGAATCTATAGAGTTTTCAGGATACTCAGTCACAAAATATGGAATAAAACCAACTGATAAAAAAATTCAAGGAATTAT
The DNA here is from genome assembly GCF_000500325.1 of Leptinotarsa decemlineata. Taxonomy (NCBI): domain Eukaryota; kingdom Metazoa; phylum Arthropoda; class Insecta; order Coleoptera; family Chrysomelidae; genus Leptinotarsa; species Leptinotarsa decemlineata. The sequence goes on from NW_019292766.1 coordinate 17,954, forward strand.
AGAATACAAAAAGCCAGAAGATAATAATGGACTGAGACGATTTCTTGGTATGGTCAATTTTTATCGAACATCTATACCCAAATCAGCTAAAATTCCAGCACCCTTAAATGAATTCCTGAAAGGAAATCCAAAGAAAAATGAAAAACTATGTTGGACCATGTCACAAGAGAAAGCTTTCTTGAAAATGAAACAGGCAATAACTAACGCAGCTTTTATTAGTTCACCCATCGATGTCTAGTCCATTAGCCTTAATGGTTGATGCTTCAAATGAATCCATTGGAGCAGCAGTTAATCAGTTCGAAGAAAATATTTGGAAACCTCTGGGATTCTTTTCTCAGAAACTCTAAAGTTCTCAGACCAAATACAGTACTCATGACCGGGAATTACTAGCTATTCATAAAGCTATCAAATATTTTCAATATATGTTAGAAGGTCGAGAATTTGTCATTTATACTGATCACAAACCAATCACTTTTGCCTTCGAAGAAAATAGCGAAACTTTGTCACCAAGACAAATTCGTTATTTAGATTATATAAGCCAGTTTTCAACAGATATTCGGTATATTTCTGGTAGTCAAAACAAAGTAGCTGATGCCTTATCAAGGATTTCTACTATCAGTTCAGAGAACACAATCGATTATGAAATATGGGAAAAACAACAAGCGAATGATGCCCAACTACAAGATTTGTTAGAAGGAAATACCTCAATATTGTTGAAGAAAATGGAAATCCCTGGTACTAATTTCAACATAATTTGTGATATTTCAACCAATGATATCAGACCATATGTTCCTGAACCTTTCAGAAGAGAGATATTTGAAAAAATTCACAATTTGTCACATCCAGGTACCAAAGCCTCGCTGAGACTGATGAAAAACAAATTTGTTTGGCAAAATATGAACAAACAAATTGAAAAATGGGTTCAGTGTTGCATATCATGTCAGAAATCTAAAGTAACCAAACATTGTGAGCCCAACAAGCTATTTTGCTATACCTGATGCCAGATTTGAACATATAAATATTGATTTAGTTGGACCACTACCCCCATCTAATGGATTCTCTTACTGCCTCACCTGTATTGATAGATATTTAAGATGGGTTGAAGCTTTTCCAATTCGAGACATATCAGCAGAAACAGTTGCCAAAGCATTTTATGACGGTTGGATCACTCGTTTTGGTATTCCTTCCAGAGTAACAACAGATGAAGGACGACAATTTGAAAGTGCACTTTTCAAAGATCATGGGTTTTCAACATATACATACTACACCTTACCATCCAAGTTCAAATGGAATGATAGAAAGGTTTCACAGATCAATGAAATCTGCACTAAAAGTCCATACTATTGAAAAATGGTCCGAATATATCCCCACTGTGCTATATGTATGATATTAGAGTTTCTCCAAAGTAGATTTGAATGGTTTAAGTTGTGCTGAAATATTGTATGGTTCTACGCTACGTGTTCCAGGAGATTTTTTGTTAACCAATGGAAAAGAAAAGAAATTTTCGGATATGGAATTTTTGAAAACTTTACAGGAAACCATAAAAATCAACGATCAGTCCAGTCATCATGGAGAGGAAAAAATGTTTGTACATAAAGAATTGCGAAACACCTCTCATGTTTTTCTAAGAACAGATTGTGTTAAAAAACCATTTCAAACTCCTTATTCTGGTCCCTACAAGGTTTTAGAAAGAACCGAAAAATATTTTACACTTTCAGTGAATGGAAAAAGAAAGAATATTTCGATTGATAGGTTGAAGCCAGCTTTTAAAAAGCTCTCTTGAATAATCCTAGTTTTCTCAATGAAATTTTGCCCAATGATATGTCAGATGACAAATTTTCCACAATGATAGGATTAATTTGAATGTCTTCGCCTCTGATTCTCAAATCAAATATCGTTTCATGATAACATTTCATAACATGCCAGCTAAACTTCTTATATTAACATTAGTATTGAAATATATTAAATTCAATATTTTCACCACTCTTTCACTGATAAGATCAATATCAGATCCAGTGTCATATAATATTTTCAATTGATGCCCATTAATGGACAAAATTTTTATGTTTTCATGATTTTCTGAATTTGAAGAAGGAAATACGGCGTATGATTCGAAATTTTTAATTTCGTCATTGTTAACAAACTCATTACATTTATTGTAATTGCATTGTTCAATGTCGACCGTTCCTATTTTCTTGGTTGTTATTTACTGGATATCGCGTATTTTAAAATATGTCGTCATGTTTCTTTCATGTGTTGTATGATGTTTCTGAAGTTGAAGTAGCTCTATTCTTGATTTTATGTCTTTATGGCATATTTGTTTCATTATGTAGTAGGGAAGCCCTAATATCAATAGAGAAATAACTGAATTTTCGGAGAGAGAATTGTCTGCTGAGTATAACAACCGATGTTTTTCATAAAAATATTCAAGAATTGTTTCTTGACGAAGTTTATAATTCAGAGCTTTATCCCATTTCGTTATGTTATCTTCATCAAACGTCACCATGGAAGAATGTTTCCATTCCTCCCAAGAAAATGATCGGGATTCACTGAATTTTTGTTCATATCATGAAGAGAGCAGTAGATTACAGCCGTTTCTGGGCTTCCCCCCACCACTATGCTGTATTAATTGCTTTTTTTTTGTTTAGTAAAATCAAGGCAATGTGACCTTGAAGTGTCTGGTGCATGGATCATTCAGAATTTTTTCTCTCGATGCTGCGATGGCTTTGACGTAACGCATCGCTCTACCGTCGCTGTCAATGGTGACGCGCAGGCGACGAGGACTGTGTTAGCGTCTGTTCTCTACGATGGCGCAACGACCACTGCATATATACTTTGGTTGTTGTACACAGAATACTGCGTGGTTGGAGCAGTATTTATTCCTTTAATCTAGTCATGTTCCAGCCATATTATTTAACATGTAGACATTAATTACAGAAATAGTACAATCTATTTAGGTATTCATTTGGAATATGAGTTAGTTCAAAATGTCAAAACAAAAAAAAAAGAATTAAGGTGATTTTACTTCGAAGGAATGAACTTTGCATGGTGAGACTGATGAATTTGATTATTAATGAAGAAATTAAAAACCTTGTCCCATCTCTTGGCATTATTCAATTCGAATATGGTGTTTCCATATAATAATGAAAGATATTTTCCAATAGAGTGGTTCAACAAATAGACTTATCATCAGTTAGTGTGTTTTGAAAACAAAATTATTTCCAAAATGACGGCTCATAAAAATATCAATGAGTGATATTGATAAAAATGAAAAAAAGCAATTTTTACTTGGTTAGTGTGTTTTAAAATAAAATGTCGTTTGAAATAAATTCTATATTCTTTGGAGCGAAGCAGGCCCGTGAATTAAATTAATTTGCGGCCGTGAATCAAATCAATTCGCGAAAAAACGCGAAATTTTTACGGACAAATGTTTTTTCTCGACGCGCGAATCAATTTAATTCGCGGGTCGAAAAAAAGTTTCAATTTTCGAGAAGCATTATCCATTATCCGCGATTTATTTCACGGAATTAAAATTTTATACTCATACTTTTTATCTATTCATTGTCGTAATGAAATTATGAGTTTATATGTTCATCATTCGGAAATTATTTCTTTAAATACATTGCATAACCCCCCCCTATCCCCCACTACCACCCCCTTCACTTGAAGAGTATAAATGTAGAAGTTTCTCAATGTAATATTCAGTTGAGTAGCTATCGCCAGCATGTCAACTCAGGAAGCTGATTCCACGACCGGACCCCAGTTGGAACCCCAGCTGGAATCCCAGTCGGAACCTAGAGCTCCTGACTACATGATCCTGCCATTGCAATCGAGTGACGACGACAACTACGACGATTCGGACATGGACATGGAAGTCAGTTCCACTACGGAGCCACATAGAGGCCCTTCACCGTCGGGCGGCATTGGCAGCCTTGATTCCCGGGTTCGAGTGCTTCATGTCACAAGCACTGACGACAGGAAAATGTCGGACCTAGAGAATCCGGATCGTAATATGGATACTGATCCAGATGCTGCTTTCAAATGGTCGAGGAGGCGGGCTTTCATGCGCAACTGAGAACTCTATATGAATTCTGATGACGATTTGTAATCATTTTTTTGTTTCTACCATCCTTAATCCTTTTCTTCTTTGGAGTACACACTTTTTGGTTGGTGTACACGAGATAATGCGTGGCAGTGTCTTTCCCTTATTAGTTTTTCATAATGATCACTCAGAGTTTCATGAAGTTTCTTTTTGCTTCCGACTTCAAAAAACTAAATTGTTTTACATTCACACTTCACCCCCTCCATTTTTTTTTCAATATGAATATAGCATCAATCCCAGTTCCACATCATTCTTCCACAATTTCAAGTGCTGATTCCACCACCGAACCGATGAGTATACCAGAGTATTCTATGTCAAGTAAAGGGCCCATCCAGGTACATGAAATAGATTCAACGTTCGATCGTTTCAGTACAACCTTCGCAGAATTTCTGTAATGCATTTATGATCTTCCTGATGATTTCCCGGAACGCGTAGAAGAACGTATGCAAGAGGAATTAGATGCAGAGTTAGAGATAGGTTTCGACGAGTTAGACGATCTGGAGGATGACGAGCTAGATGATTATGCGGACGATATCATTAGTATATCGTCTGATTCAGATGATCATGGAGACGACATCATCAGTATATCGTCAGATACAGATGATTCAGATGATGACACCATCATCATTGTTTCTGATGATGGGGAGCGTTAGTCCATACCATTGCATGGATTAATAAATGACAAAAATCCCTTTTCAGGGCTACAATTGAAGACTCAAACAAAAAAACAGCTCTTTTCAGAGCTATCATTACACTTTCAAACAGAAATAGGTTCATTGTGTGTGTGTGTGTGTGTGTGTGTGTGTGTGTGTTTGTGTGTGTGTGTTTGTGTGTGTGTGTGTGTGTGTATATAGACTCTTTTCATCAGGTTACCATTATAGTCTCAAACAAAATGTATGTAAAAGTATTCTCATCCCACTCTGTAGTACTCATCATTATATGAATATATATTCAATGATTTATAAATTACCAACTTCAACTTTTAGTTGAAGTAGTACTCATTATATACACAGATATTCAATGACAAACGAATTCTCATCTTCGACTTTTCAGTCAAAGTAGTGATTTGTCATATAATGCACAGATATTCAATGACTAACAAATTCCAAACTTCGACGTTTTAGTCAAAATAGTCATTTGTCACATAATCTGTGGATACTACTACTACTGTGTGTTTGAATAATGTAGCCCTGAAAAGAGCTGTTTTTTTTTGACCAGTAGGTCCACGGTTGATGTGTCACAGGTTTGACATTATTACATACTATACATGTCGGCACTCGGGTGAAGTTTGTTAGGGGTCTCTCGCAAACATCGCACCAATTCTGTCCCATTTCCATCATAGAAACGGTGTTGTGGGTGTTGATATGATGATACCACCCTCCATCATTGTTTCTAAGGGAGAAAAATTGAAAACAACACCAACATGGTTTTTTGATGTTGTCATCAATTGTTCTGATGAACACGTATGCATCCATCGCGCAATATGAATCCATGGGATCTTCTAATGTGTCGTTGACGTTGAGCAATTGCAGACCGATTCTGAAACCACCTTCACCTCCAGATGAATCAGCTACAACCTCATCTTCATCGCCTTCTCCATCCACGACCCTCTCAAACTCCATCACGTCATCATCTTCGTCGCTTTCGTTATCCTCGTTTTCATCTTCGTCGTTTTCGTTAGCCTCGTTTTCATCTTAGTCGACTCCAAAGTCTATCTCGTCTTCATCGACTCCAACATCTTCTTCAACTATCACTTCCTCTAGCGGAATGTTGGCATCCTCATCATCTGACTCCCTATACAATCATTTTCATCAACAGCAGATATTCTATTTGATGCAGCAACTATTTTTTCAGAATTCATCTTGATGTTTTCTCACAGTTGCAGAGTGAACGAATGAACTTAAGGATCGCAAGTCGACTTATATGATTGTATAGGTAGTGGTAGTGGTACGACTTCCACTTATCACTTGACTCGTTTTGAGTGAGAGAGAAAGATATAGCATCTCAAAACATGAGTTGGTATGATGAAGTCATGTTTGTGAGAAGGAGAAGTTCTCCCACTATACTTTCAAATGGTGTTAATTTGTATAAATAGAGAATGTCGGTATAAGAGAGAGCAGTCAGAGTCATCTCTCAATATTTCTAATCAAATTAGTAGAATACCGTTTCCAAAAAAGTGGAATGAAAAACCAAAAGTGTGTGTCTACCCAATGATGATTGCGGGGGATATTGTGTGCTACTTTTACCAAATAAGTAGACCTAAGGAAACCATTAATCCATGAACTGGTATGTACAATGATTGTGTGTCGCGGATTCAGCTGTCGCCTCCATCTCATCCACCGAAGCGGACAAAATCAGAATATCGTCAGCAACAGTCACAGTGCCTGAAGTGTTCCGAACCTATAATATTCAATAAAATGGGTATTTGTAGAAATATTCGTACTACCTGTGCTGCTGGTGTTCCAGCTCCGCTGCAACGTTGTTTGCGTTGCGATACATACTCAATGAATTGTTGGAATCATGTATTCACTACATGTAGAAGTACTTGGGATATATGTGAGAAGGTTGATCTACTCTACCCCAATAGGAGAATTCATTTCTTTCAATATTGATGTCATGAACAACAAATATTGAGGAGGAGAATCGAAGAACGTTCCACATCAACAGAGACACATTAACACTTTTGATTTTTATTAGTCATTGTCCAATATATTATTTTGAATCTTTATGTATTATTTTCTCACATTTTAAAAATGCATGCAACAAAGTGTTCCTCTTAAATGACGAAGATCGTCACATGCGTGATCAGTTTAGTGAAATAGCACATGTGCTAGTTGATGAAAGAGCGCATGTGCTAGTTGATGAAGGAGCGCATGCTCTAGTTTATTTTCTTCTATTAAAGGTAATGTATCAGTAACATCATCATCTTTCGTATTCACATTCTATTGCTATCACATATCATTCCTCAGACCTAAATAATCATTATCATGAACTCCATGCTGCTATTGATTGCTGAAGATGGTTCGTCACTTGTTGATATCGATCACACTGATTTTGAAAATATTTCATAATTACATTTATCAAGTCAAGAGTCGATAAATGATTTTGATATTAACGACTTCATTGATCTTGCAGATGTGCCGGAACCAATTGAGCAAATTGTTGTTGAAAATCCAATCGTTTCGCAATTATCACCACCCAAATATCTTTGACCTACCCTTCCTCTTGGTGTTGATAAGAAATCTAGAACAATCAAAAGGAGGGATACTGATGCATCTCCATCGATTGTCACTGACTTCAAAGAAAAGAAACAATCGAAAAGTGGTGTGTGAGAGGAAAAACCCACAACGAAAAGTGACAGATCGAAGAGGAAGACAAAAGGTGTACCTAAAGAAATGAAGGGTGATTTGAAAGCTGAATCGCTATCTTCTTTCAGTTCACTGCATCGATTTGGGGATATGAAAAAGAAAGCAAAATGCCGCCTATTGATAAAAATATTGAGTTTGAGACGAGGAAGACCAAGTTTCCAGACAACACTAAAGTATATGCATTAATTTTGCATGATACAGTTTTAACATACGATGCATTGGTTGGTTCAGTTCACAGCAGATATTGACACTCTTTAAATTGTTTGAAGGTGATTGACGATGTTTCGTGATGAATTTCACTAGTTCGGACTTCCATTGTCTACTATATAAAATGATTTCCGATGAGTATACCAGAGTATTCTATGTCAAGTAAAGGGCCCATCCAGGTACATGAAATAGATTCAACGTTCGATCGTTTCAGTACAACCTTCGCAGAATTTCTGTAANTCCCCACATTTTTTTGTATCAAGATGGAGTACTAGAAAGCCAAAAACTTTTTCCCAAAAAAAAAGTAATTATTCATAGTGAATTTCTGTTTCTTCCAATAATATTCATATATTAGACGATTTAACAGAAAAATACACTCACCGTCTTCCTTCTATTACGAACTGAATAACACTCTACCAACTGCTAACTGCTGCAGATATATTCGTCTACTGATTAAACAGCGCGAGTCACCCCCACTATGGAACCGTGTTATATTTCGAAAGGTTCACATTGCATCACAGGCATCACCCACTAGTGATGCCTGATGTCACATCCAAGCCCACCTCTCAGCTGGACGCGTTATCAGAAGTCGATACGAATAGACAGCGGTCGTTGCACCATCGTGAAGGACAGACGCTAACACAGTTGTCGTCGCCTGCGCGTCACCATCGACAGCGAGGGTAGAGAGATGCGTTACGTCATAGACATCGCCGCATCGAGAGAGCTAAGGACACACCGATGAATACGCATTACTCTGTCACACGTCGTGAAGTGAACATGTCGCTCTCCTACCGTTGAACGGTTGCTGCTGTGACGTCACACCACTACTAACTTGGTGGGCTCACACTGATGGAACATTCATTACTTGGAGGATCTTCGAAGTATGCAGACGTATGTTTGTACACAGACACGCACATGATATATCCTGTACATCCATCTCCTCTGGAGACTCGCTTCTGAATTAAATTTACAGGGAGGTCAGTTGGAGTCGTTATCTTGACATCCATCTCCTCTGTAGACTCGCTCCTGGAATGAATTTACAGGGAGGTTAGTTGGAGTGGTAAACTCGAAATCCATCTCCTCTGTAGAGTCGCTCCTGAACTAGATTCACAGAGAGGTCCGTTGGAGTCGTAAACTCGACATCCATCTCCTCTGTAGACTCGCTCCTGAACTAAATTTACAGGGAGGTCAGTTGGAGTCGTAAACTCGACATCCATCTCCTCTGTAGACTCGCTGCTGAACTAAATTTACAGGGAGGTCAGTCAGAGTCGTAAACTCGACATTCATCTTCTCTGTAGACTCGCTCCTGAACTAAATTTACAAGGAGGTCCGTTGGAGTCATAAACTCGACATCCATCTCCTCTGGAGACTCGCTCCTGAATTAAATTCACAGGGAGGTCCGTTGGAGTCGTAAACTCAACATCCATCTCCTCTGTAGACTCGCTCCTGAACTAAATTTACAGGGAGGTCAGTTGGAGTGGTAAACTTGACATCCATCTCCTCTGTAGACTCGCTCCTGGATTAAATTTCACAGGAAGATCAGTTGGAGTCGTAAACTGGACATCCATTTCCTCTGTGGACTCGCTTCTGATCTAAGTTCACAGGGAGGTCAGTTGGAGTCGTAAGCTCGACATCCATCTCCTCTGTAGACTTAGCGTCAGAAAGAATTTTTTAAGTTCACTCTATCCATAAAGGTCCCAGTGGCCGCAGTATGCACACTATGAGGTAATTGTTGATCATCTTTTGGAAATAATACACTCTGTTCACTACTTTGACTAATAGTCTGTTTTTTTTAAATCTAGCATCAAAGTGAGTAGTAGTTTTTTTTAGATTTGCACATCCAACTTTCTTGAGATCCTTTCTCTTGAGCCCAATTCTTGTATTTCGTTAATCGAGACTTTTCAATTCCCAAATCGCATTCAATTTTCAATGATCTCTCAACTTCCTAATGAATTGCGAGCACTATAGCATTTATGTAGATACTCTTTCAAAGTACATCTTTTGAATGCTTTACAAATTGCATGTATATTTGCGAATGAAAAGTCTGTTACAACACCTGAAAATGCTGGTCAGCAAAAATATCTAAAGTCATTCAACAATTCGAAAATAGAATTTGAATCGTGTGTCGAAGAAATCATAGAAAATATGGAATATATTTTTTTAGGTTTGTCAATCTTGATTACCGCTGAATAGAAATAAATCATTTTAGAATTTGATGTTGGTTTTCTTACGACTCCCCCTGTTGCATCAAAATAAATGATTCCTAACGGTTTTTAATTCTGGGGTTTCAAAACACTCAACTGTTCAACGCTATAAATGTTCACGCTGAACGGGAGACTGTACTCTGGGTGATCATTCTGCATTAATATTAAATCAAAGAGATCGTCTTTGTCACGATCCAAATGTGCCATTGCTTGGGACCTTATCTTCCTCAAGGTTGAATCAGATTTGATTTGTTACAGATTTTTACCTTTATTTAAAATATTCTCGTTAGCTTTCAGAAAGGATTTTTTTATAAGAGAATGACTTTTCATTCAATAATCTCTTCTTTATCAATCGTCTTTCCACCCCTTTCACGTGATTGGTTAAATGAAATGTATGGTTGTAATTTGAAGATGTACTGAATACTTAAACAGTTCATCAATAATATTCAATCTGAATTTTTCGCATCCATAATTATTATGTTTACAAATACTATATACGTTGATATTATTACTTTTCTTGAGATATTTAACGTATTTATACGCTTTAATGCAAACTTTGTTCACTTATTTAGCAATTCGATTTCGAAATACATATTTCTCCAGATTTTTTCCTCAACTACAAATACTCCTAATGGAAAATTGCAGCTTTCATAAGCCGTTTTAACGGATTTCCCAATGATATTAATTGAAATTTCAGAGCAGTTTCTGGGACTGGATAAATTCAAAAGATCTAGAATTTCAAAATTTTCCAGTAAATTTTTTTTATCATTTTCATCTATAAAAGCGTTTGCTTCGGGCATTACCTTGGTACAATTCTGTGAACTTCCCGAGTTTTTCTTTTCTGAACGCTGACACTGTTCAACAACAATGAATCAATTCAAATATAATTTAACAAAGCTCTCTCAAGCATACGCACCATATGTAACTTCTACAAGTTGCTCGCTGTTAGAAAGCCAATAAAATAAAATATACGTTTACATTATCTTGCTTCTAATGGAGCTGTGGAGAACTCAGTAAAGACAATGGATAAAGAAATTTCTGATAATCAGCTGAAAAATATCGATTTGTTGTTATGTACTTTTCTGATAACTTATCGAACCACGCCTCACTGTTCATCTGGTGAAACACCAGCAAAAATATTTTCGGGAACACCTTTGAGAATTCGTTTAGATCTTATCATGCCAAAACAACAAGCAAATTGTTAAGAGCAAAATTGAGGTTAAAAACAATATGATCAAAGCGCAAGAATCTAACACACGATTTCTCAGGGGAAAGCGTAACGATAGTTTTATGATTGGACAAATTGGACAGAGGCCCTAGACTCCTAAACCTTCTTGGTGCAAGGCCGTAATTTAAAAATTTCCAGCTAAAAACGTTTGTTTGGTGACAGAATACAAAACTGGTGTAGTCTGGAAAAGACAGTTTAACCTAATAAGATACTGTAGTGATGATGACTTTACGTTGAATACTGATTGTTTTTCTGATGAAAATGTAGAAAATACAGACTCAGACTTACATAGCACCATGCACATAACCGAAGACCAATGAAATGGAAACGGTTAACGATTCATTGAATAATGCGAAATCAAATGAAATGAACATTTATCCGGATACTACGATCCAAGGTCAAACAAATTCTCCAGTGAATCGCCCAAAAAGAATTAGAAATGCACCAGATAGATTTAAGTATTAGGTATCAGATAAGAAGGGGAGTGTGTGGTGTATTAAAACCATTTATTAGCTATTGAAAATTCTCTGTCAACGCCTATGTTGAATTTATTAATTTTCTTTTCAGTTATTGAGGAATGCATATTTTATGTTTTACCCTACTACTAGAGATTTTCATTCCATGATAGAATTCGGTTTTATAATATTATAGTGTGTAAACTAGGGGTGCAGTTACAATCAGTGTTTTATTGTCCCTTTTGAACACTACAGTATCTACATTTTTAATCAATTGTGTTTGATGGCTACTGAACTTTTGTCGTGAAATAAAATATTTTCAACAAGACGATGCCCCTCTTCCTAATATAGCAATAGTAGGATAGCACTATATGCGATATTCCCAACAAAATTGATTGGAAATAATGTACCAATTGCCTGGACAGCTTGATCCCCCTCCTTTAAATTTTGTATCTGAGGTCACATAAAGTTTTTTCGACACCTAGTACAGATGTCGACTATCTCTAACAAAAAATACAAAATGTTCTATTTTGCTAAAAAAACTGTGAAGTTTTTGTGTGTGTAAAAAAATAACCTCTAGGAGGCCGCGACACCTGAAAAACCTTTGCACTGCTTTCATGATATAATATGGATATAAAATCAGTTCTTCTACTTTCCCAACTACAAATTCAATAAACATTTTTTGATACATATTTCGATTTCATGATATCTCCATTTTTTTTCAATTGCACCATATTACTCAGAAAAATTTTTGTTTCACCAAAGTTTTGATATAATGAACACCCACTTATGCAAACTAATGAAATCGTGATTTCAGTCAAGACTACAGCTCACATTAAAACATACCCATTCATCTATTTGACTGTGATTGAAACAATTAGGAATGATGATGTTACATTTACTGTTACCTATTATTTAATAAAACTTCATAGTGTGCGATGTCAAGAATAACGAATTATTCACATTACTAAGGAAAATAAAGAGTCGATAGATGGTAGGGAACAAACCAATAAACACTATTGAAATAGGTAGATCCGAGGTAGATCCTCGGAGACTGGCTGTAAATTAAATTATCTGAAAGAACAATTCGTTCAGTCCAGTCTCAAATTACCTGCACTGTAGGTTAATGGACTGACACCTATCAGAAAACAACTACCCCCCTGACTAATACCACGAAGGGCGTTGGATTATATCCGACAGGTGTCAGTGCAGGATTCTTCACTAAAGTTATTCCTGCATATGCTTTTGGCGATACAACTGTAAGAATTGATTTTAAATTATTGAAACACACTTGCAGCCCGGTTTCGGGCTGTTTGGCCACTCGTCAGTGCAAGGTAGTGTATATCATCAACATGAAGTCGATGATTTCCGATAATTGAAAATCGAATTCCTTTCAGAGTATCATTCCTCGAACTAGGCAGAAGCGAATAACTAACAACATATTTATCAACGCCCCATCTACCCTTGAACGAGGTAACCAACCGCATATCCAAAATTCCGGCAGTTGTGTCGTCAGAAGTATATGCAGGAATAACTTCACTGAAGAATCCTGCACTGACACATATTGGATATAATCCAACGTCATTCGTGGTATTAGTAAGGGGAGGTCTAAGTCCATTAAGCTACAGTATAGGTAATTTGAGACTGGCCTGAACGACTTGTTCTTTTAGATAATTTGAAATTGATAATATGTTTCCATTCCCAGTATCGCTCTCCTGTTAAAGATCTTTGTCCGATTATTCTCCTTCATATCGTTCCTGAAAATTTTACCCAATAGCGAGTATCGTTTCTATTGAACATGCCATTATTCGCATAAGAAGCTCGTTTCAATGAAGTATGCTATGAGGAAACTCTGAATCAACTCTGATTTTTTGGAGAAACTGGTACAATATGCTGATCGTCTGATAGAATTATTCCCAAGTAATTTTTGATGTATTTGATATTTGAATGAAAGGAAATTGTTTTTTTTTCAATATTTTCCACACAGACTGATATCAACTTACAAAGCAATTTCTCTAGTGGGCACTGTTCTGTTGAACTGAACATAAGCTAACACATATATTTCTCCACTTAGAATGATCCTATTATCAACATCTGTTCCGTCGTGAAATTCATTTCCCAGATTTCCAAAATAGTGTCTTCTTAGGAAACATTCCTTTCTCATCACGCATGAAGTTTTTCATAATTTAAACTACAATAACAATAAAATAACTAACTCATTCAAGTATCAAAGGATTGACAGATACGGGTTTTGTTCCACTTTTTTTCGATGCCTACTTTAGATAAACGAAAACGCATAAAGAAACTAATTCACTTTCATGGATATACCTTTTTCTTGGAAAAAACGTACCACAGAGTACTTTTCTCCCAAAAAGAGATATATGTACGCGAAATGAACTGCTGAATCCAAAAATGTATGAATAGGTATCTTAGTGTTCCATTTGATATTTGGTTTCCGGGTTTTGCCGTGGTCTTCTTTGGTTACAACCTCCAAACGTTTCAACTGCAACTGCGGCAGTCATCTTCAGTGGCGTGGCCGAAGTACTCTTCCTGACGTATTAACTTTCAGTTGATAGTTGCAGTCGAATTGTATGGAGATTGTAACCAAAGAAGACCACGGCAAAACCCGGAAACCAACCAAAACACATTCCATTTGAATTCTCTAATTTGTAGAAATTTCAATCTCAAGTCGATAAATAGGTAGATCCGCATTCATGTTGTTATTTACCTGAAATCACGATTTTCAGGATTTTCCATAAATTAATTTGTGTGTTCATTACATCAAAATTATTGATGAATGCGTAGAGGAAGAAGCAGAAATATTGATTCTATATTTACAATAGATTGTGGAAGAAGATCAAATATTTTGCAGTAGTCGCAGCTTCCTAAATGTAATTTCTTCGTCAAAAACTTCACAGTGAGTATATTTCTACTAAAATAGGACATTCGTATATAAAATGAACTGCAAAATCCAAACATGTGAAAACATGTTTGAGATTCCAAATGTGGGATAATTTCCCGTGAAATCGAAAAGGCTACAAAAATATTCCTGATCAAATCGATCCACGTTGATGCCATGAGAGACAAAAAGTTATGAGGCCTGAATCGGTTTACACCCAGTATACAGAGTTGATAAAAGTGAAAATTGGGAAAAAGTACAAGTTAATAGCCGCGAAAAATATTTGAGGATGATAGTCAAGAATTGAATTATGCACTCTCACAATCAATTAATGAAAATCTTGAGGAATGGCTCAGGTTTGTTCAAATTGGAAACCGAGAAAGCATTTCCAATGTAACCTCTATAAGAGCACGTGACGTATTTCAAGATCGAACATGAAACCCACTGAACGCAAGGAACTCATGAGGCGGCAATTATTTCAGACACTTGTTAGGAACACCCATGTCAGGAATCACACGTTAAAAGGTAAGACCTCGTTAATCTTCAGCTCCTACAAGTTTCGACTTCTGAGGGTTGTCGTTCGTAGGGGTGCGACATCTGGTTAACGGAAAAACAGATTTTGAACAGACAGACTTGGACGCAATGAACTCATGAGGTGGCAGCTATTTCAGATACTTGAACACAATGACCTCATGAAGCGGCAGTTATTTCAGACACTTGAAAGAAATTAACAAATCAGACATCTTCCTAGTACCAAAAAAATACTCAAATTCATATGAACTGGTTCAAGCTCATTCAAGGTCGAACCCAAAATCAGCTGAGTACCATTATAAGTTACATGAAATACTTAAGGTTACTGTTTGAAGGTGGTTGACAATGTGTATTTCATCAGTTCGGAAATAATGAACACACACTCAATCAGTTTCCAAAATAGCTGATACATTAAAAGTTGCAGTAAGCTAACAAATAATTCTGCTATTGTAATTGAGATTTAATTCATTAGTATTTATATTCGAGAGTAACTCAAAATTTGACTTCGATTCGTCTATTCATTCTCATCATTACAAAACTGAATCGTCACTCGTGTGGAATATCAAAACTGTTACTAAATATGTAGCACAGTATTCTAATTTGTTGAAAAATGTATAATCCCGCAGCAACTCTCACAATTGGAGATGAAAGCGCATTTTGTATTTTGATAGTAACTGTACAAAATATAGTTGTTTTTGGAAACCACCAACATGTAAAACGAACTAAAATTATTGCAAACCAATAAAATCTGCGTACCGATCAACAAAAGTATCCAGTAAATTCGCGATTTCTCAATTATACGTAATAATGGCGTGGCAAAGTATCGTTTTGATTAAAAACGAGCTAGACTTATTGATATATTTCGAAAATATACTCGCGGGAGAAATTTAATTAAAAATATATTCTCACTGAAACAAGAATTGATTAATGGATGTTGTAATTGAATCACAAAGGCGCGAACAAAAATATCGCAAGAAAAAATACTCAAATTTATTTCTCCTATGAAGTTTTAAAAGTTTGTAGTGACAGATTGTAAAAGGGAGGACGCTTATTGGAATAAATGACTTCGAGAGTATAAGTGCGAGAACCGCAGTAGAGGAAGTGATTTAATATCGACAAGGGTCTTAATTTAATATGAGCCCTTCCAGTTATTAGTTACACACACGAAATGCAATCGTTATGATGCGATTCGATAATAGGGAAAGTCATTTCATATATCTTTCAATGAAAAAATTTGAGTGGCGGGTTGAAAGCATTTTCATTCGCAGAAAATATGATTTACAGCTTTATCTAATGACTTGTTTATATTTCGCAAGAAATTCTTTTATATTCTGTGAATCATATCAACGTATAGGGACAAACGCAATCTCACCATTTCCTGAAAAGATTATTCCATTCAAGAAATGTTGTCCTTTCTTGATTATTGATTTTTACAACTTTTAAGTCGATGCCATGTTGTTACATTCAAATGAATTGTTTGAATAATATTACACCAGTTGGTTTGAAGAATCGGGTAATTTAATTTCGATGAATGGGTTGATTCTTCTGCATCTTCGAATTTAGGAATTTCCTAGAAAGTCGATATACTCTAAGGCTCTAAATAGGATCACTAATTGTGAGTACAAAGTTATGGGATCGACAGAAAATATCGGCCGCCAACTGAAAAATTGTTTAATGTTTCTCTATTCCATAATACCAGACCGCAAAAGTCCTGCATTCATGAACCATTTCCTGCCTGCGCGGGTTCAATAAGTTTTTTTATAGGAGGCAACTTCCAGTCGTCATTTGTGATGTTTCATTGTTGCAGATTACGAACGTTTACTCTCTCAACTGACTGAAAGAAAAATTTCATGACTCAAAGAGATGGATGAGTTGTTGAAAATTTTAAGTGAAATGATATCTTGTAATTGAATAGGAGAAAAAATTATATAACCGAATGAAAATGGTTATTAACAATAAATTAATTATCAAGAATGTTTAAATTGAGTTCTTGTTGTTTTGTATTTCTCATGATTATATAATTTTTACTTATTTTATGGTTTCATTGTCAATGTCTAAATATTATGTCCCTATACTTTTTCACCAATTCATCTGAATACGTCATATACTATTTACCATTTCAATCACTTCTCTCAAACTTCAAAACAGTGTATTGAGAAAATTGACAACAGGAACATTTATAATGCCAATCACAAAAACACACGATATTTTTCACAAAATTATTAAAAAGTGAAAAAAAGCTATAAATAGAACTGAATACATTGAAAATTATTTTGAATATCAGTTTATTGATAAACGAATATAATTAATGCACTCTTTTGGAGAGAGGAAAGGATCATTGAAAAAAACAAGGCTTACCTACTTAGGAATGCATATTTCTTGTTCACGATCTGTCCGCCTTCTTTGGTGTAGAACAAGGATGGCGAAGAAATATGAAAATCCTGCAACGACATGCACATGTGTCGACCCTATTAAATTAAATTTCTTTTCTTTGTGAAAAGAATGGAACTAATTTCTCAAGTTCGAATTATCTACTTTACATTCATTTTGAATTTGGAGTACGCGTGGAAAACTTTCAACGTTTTTAATATTTAATTTTGTTTGATTTACGATTTCACTCATATTGAGATTCCATGCCAGTGGCGTCCGCCCTGATTGAATACTTTCGAATCGGAATATAACTTTGCATTGTTTCAACTATTTTTGTATTATAGAAAACGGTGTTTGAAGATACTTTATTCCAGATCCGAAACACCAAAATTCCACTGTTATAATGAACTTCAAGAACAGCAGAATCTGAAGTTACATTTCATTGAATGATAAAATTTTCCGTTATGAATTCGAAAATGAGTTGAAAAATGATCTCCAATTGGAATGTAAACAGGATATAATCTGCACTGCTATCTGAAGAGTTTGTGTTTCTATTGAAAACACTTTCCCAACAACAGAAAAAAATTACGGTCCCTCGACGCGCGTTTCGCTAACTAAGTTGGCGTCCTCAGTTGATCATTATGATGTTGGGAAGGTGTTTTCAATAGATTCATTTTACGCCAGAGGTTCCAGTACGAACTATCAAGTTTTTTATTCTTGTTTGTTCCCTCACAAGGTGAGATAATCCTACTGAACTACACCCAATTTTGAAAACACTATTTTTAAAAATATAAATTTGCTTTCAGATATTTATACAAGCAATTGCGTATGTAGGTACTTCATTGAACCTTTAATCCCTCCCTCCATAAATTGAATTATGTTGTTTAACTTGTTATATAGGGGGTTAAAATGGGTTTTTTCGCTAAACCAAACAAAAGACTCAATTGTTGAAACTTTTGCGAGGTGAGGATTAAAACGCTCTTACCATTTAACGTTCTAAGTACAGGTTACACAATACGCAGTGAACTCCAATAGTTCCAGAAAGCGGTACTAAACTAAGTGAAACTCACCAACCAACCGGCTGCCCTCTGACCTAGAACATGATACAAAAATTCGACCTGAAAAAGATCCTATTTAGAATTTGTTACGAGGAACCGAAATTCCAGTTTGATCTGGAGTATACTCTAAAAAAACTTGAAATTTTGAAAAATAAACACAGTTTTAACCTTCCCGCGGATTTATCAGATCTGAATCAAATGAACTCCCACTTCATAAACATTTTTCATCCTGCAGAATTTAATCATCATGAAATACTCATTGAAAGATATGCTCAGACCTATATTGGACCTACTTTGAATTTTCGCAGAGTGACACCACGCCAGACTCAACAATACATCAGTGGTATGAAAAGTAACTGTGCTGGATCTGACAGCATTTCTCTCATCATGCTGAAGTATTTTGAAATTTATCTTATCAACTACATAACACACCTACTCAATTCCTCTATAGAAACAAATCATTTTCCTTCTGCATGGAAACATGCAATTGTACTCCCCTTGCCAAAATGTGAAAATCCAACTGAATTATCTCATTTGAGGCCAATTAGCAAACTGTCTATCCTATCTAAGGTGTTCGAGCCGATTCTGAAAGATCAAATGGATTCTTTTGTAAAGAATATTAATTTAATAACAAATGTTCAATCTGGATATCGTGCTTTCTATAGCACCACCACCGTTCTTGTCAACATCACCCAACATTTATTCAAAGCAACTGATAATAATGAAGTAACTGCCATGGTACTCTTGGACTACAGCAATGCATTCGATNTTTATCTACTTCTTCTTTATAAACAATGTATGTCAATGAATAAAGTCCATTTTTATAACTATTGTTATTATTATAAAAATGAGTTTGGCAGAGAACGCAATCTAACAATCAGCAACAAAGTTAAACCCTGAAAACTTTCGATGAACTCTCATAGTGATCAACTTATTGGGGAATTCAAAGGCATACACTTATGATTAATTCGAGAGTTTGGTGGTTTGTTTGATCTCAACTTTGTGGTAGGAATGCGGCGATGATATTTTGGAGATATACAGGTAAACGATTATGTGAACTTTCATTATAATAATAGGTATAACTTTTCATTTTGCTAGGTGAAATTTCAATTCGTTCAGTAACATAACTGTTATATCTTAATGCATTAATTTTATTCAATATGTGACAGTAGGTACCTCAGATAATGAATATTGTGAAGAGTTTTATGTTGATAGCGAATCTGACATTGATCGAACCGACAACGTTTATCACCATGAATTAGGTCGTGAAAGAGAGCTTTGGTTTTGTTGAAGCTATTTTTCAGATTTGTTAGCCTATTAACCTTTGATTATGTTCACCGCAGTTGCAGATAAAACATGAGACATAGAAACCTGCACGGCGGACAAACCCGAAAATAGCTTCAACACAGTCACCCGTAGCCGTGAAAGTCTACAAATCTTGGTTTGCTTATGGTTAATGTCGATAAAGATGTCACAAGAAATGCAGTCTGATTAGCTGCACTGTTACGTATTATTATCCACATAGTATGTACTTGTGATGTTCTGTTAGGAACCTTTCGTGTAGAAATGAATATTACTGGAGTTTTATCCCAACACAACATCGTTATTTCAACACCTCGACACGTGTTTCGATCACCAAGTGATCATATTCAAGAGGAAAACTAATCATAGTTACAAAGCTATCCTTATTTATACCATAGATGCCTGTTCTAGGTTCCTGCGTCTTCGGTGTCTTAAATTAATTTCACAATATTGCTTTATCTACTAGTCTCAAATCAATATCACAATGTATCCCTGTGTAATAGTCAGTTAAATCTAATCATTGAAATATTATTAGGTATATGAAATTAATTTTACAATATTACCTTATCTGCTAGTCTTAAATCAATATTACAATGTGTCCTTATGTAATATATGGTAAATATAATATATAAAAGAGGAAAACTAATCATAGTTACAAAGCTATCCTTATTTATACCATAGATAAGGCATTATTGTAAAATAATTTCATATATCTAATATTTAAAATTAATTTAAGACACTCAAGACGCAGGTACCTAGAACAGGTATCTATGGTGTAAATAAGTATAGTATGATTAGTATGATATAGTATGATTAGTTTGATCTTCCTCTTGAAGACGATCACTTGGTGATCGAAACACGTGCCGAGGTGTTGAAATAACGGTTTGGTGTTGGAAAAACACTCCAGTAATATTCACATAGTATGGGTAATCAAACCTTTGAAAACCATATATACAATTTGTCTTCAAAAGGTCTAATTTCAAAACTGAGTGTCTTTGAATATACCGAAATAATGTTTTATAATTATGTGCATACAATTACTCCGACACATTGAGCGACCCTAGACTTTTGGTCTAAGAATCCGAATATGTGAAACATGTTTCTTGTAACGATTCATTTGAGTCCCCTTAGATTCAACAACATACTTTTTTTCGAAATCCTTACAGTATATTCCGTAAATCCCATACTCTCTCTTTGCCGTTTTCTTATATTTCCAGTTGCCCAACCACTTTCATCTTCAATCGTGAGTTTCGATTCACATGGAAAAATTATAAACTTTTCTAATTGTAATCGTAATTAGAAAACGAAAATTCAGATAGTGTCTTCGTAAATCCTTGGTATTTTGAAAGACGCAGACTCAAACTTCATAGTTCTTCCGTATAAGCTGATCCACGCGTTGTGGAATTGGCCGCGGTGGTAGGGCGCCCGACTCACGATCGGAAGACCGTGGGTTCGATTCCCGCTTCGACCAGATATTTTTCTCGAAAGAATTTATCTGGTTGAAGCTGGGATGATTCTGCAACCGTGTTAGGAATCACACGTTAAAAGGTAAGACCTCGTTAGTCCTTAGCTCGCACAAGTTACTCAACTTCTGAGAGTTGTCGTTCGTATGGGGGCGACAGCTGATTAACGAAAAAACAGGTTTTTTTTAAACGCCAATGAAATGGTCCACATTTTGGAAAATCAAACATAAAAGTGACTTTGAAACTGATGCTCGTGTATTTCCACGAAAGTTGTACTCGGAGACACGTTGACAGAAAAGAAAAAGTACCAGATTTACGAAATATGCTATGAGGATTACGATAAGAAGTATGTTGGTCAAACTAAGCTGGTTATAAAAACTCGTTATAAGGGACATGTTCCACATATTTGGTTTCGAAGACCAGAGAAGTCTTGTCGCTCAATATTTCTAGAAAACGACGAGTCGAGATACCATACTTCTGTTCTGGTATTGAAGTGTCTTCAAAAGATGATATACGAGTTCATATGGATGCACTTTCCCAGGTCAGAAATGAAATATTCAACCCGAAGTCCTGAACAGATTCGAAACTAAAGTCCCTCCAAATAGGCGTCTACAGCGTATTGAAAAGTCATGAAATGGTAGATTTAGAAATAATCGAATTGAAATTAATAATTGGAGCCTAATTCAACCACATGAGTCGCCGGGACCAAATCACATTTACAGAGTAGTACTGCAAAAACGGTAGGAACTTTTACTTCAAAAACTGTTCCTCAAAGCAACTTTGGTTCTGGAATGAATGAGTACCTAAAGCATGAAGACTGATTAAGGCGACCTTTATACCGAAACCTGGGAAAATCGGACAGGATTTGGCAAAGGCCTTTCGACGGATCGTTTCATGTCATATGCATTGAAAACATCAGAAATACTAGGTACTTGACGGGCATATAAGGGACGTTTGCTGGTTAACAAGCCACTGCAACTCATGGTTGGACATGTCAACGGAAAAGGTTTTATATCAGGCCCTGGAATGTACCTATAAGAAAGAAGTACTGTTTGTTGTTTTTTACATATTGTATTTGATAATGTTTGTATATAGTGTATTTGATAATGTTTCAGGGAGATTGTATTTCTATTATGAAACCTTGTAATGAAGAAAATACAAATTCTTCTGGACCATGATAGTTACAAATTTCTGTGTTATACAGACCCTTTAGTTATTATTATTTACTTATTGTAGAGGACAGATTTAAAGTAATGGGGCATATCATATCTAACCCTGAAAATTATAATAAAATAATTCAAATAGTAGCAATCACCAAGAAAATATAAATTTGAGGTAGAGAGGTATATATGAACAGGATAACAAAAAACAGTAATACTGATGATAGCTCAACCGGTCACTTCACAAAGATGCATTATTCGTTAGTTCAGTTATGAAAGAGGATAGGGAAAATTTAGACTGGTACCAATCGAGCAAAACTGAAATTCCGGAATATATTGACTCCAGGTTAAGGGCCAGGATACTCGAAAGAGGCTGACGAGGAGGCTAGACACAGATCATCAAATTCATATATGAGCCTTAAATCAGTTGTGTGGATCAATGAGAAACATAAAAAGGCACAGTTATTTCTGACAGTATATTTGTGAGTGTGATTGATTATGGATTTGGAAAAAACCTAAAGTTTATGGGTTCATTTGTTGCAGACATTATCGTTTATACATATTTATGTGGAACATGGGCTCACAGTTTCTATAATGAACACTGTATACTTCGAGTTGCATATTTTTATAACCCAATATGATAATCTTCACTTATAAATGATTATAATTCTGTTGTTTCTTCAGCAAATTTTAACTAAATGATCAGTTCCACTTATTGGAGATATTGCTGATATAAATCAATCCACACCAAATAACTATTCTAACCAATATTGATCTCTAACATTCAGGTGAAGGTATCTCAAATAAGAGAAAGCCAGTTGATGAATACTCATTATTAGATAACGTCGTTATGAGTGGGAGATAAGGCGATGTCAAAGCTAATCTATGACATCGCTTCGCACCTGCCAATACATGCGGACGGAGAGTGGCCGCGTAGCGGTGGAACCAGGGCCGCTTCGCCGCCCTTCATTTGCATTCGCGCCTGCCACCCGCGTTTGGGTGAAATATCATGATTTTGCATTCGCTATTGCACACTATGGATACTAATAGCATCGCATCCTAAAGTGCAACTCATGTTGACATGTTCGGAGTTTGAAATATCCACTGTCACTGTTGCAGCGTTCGAGTCATCAATCTGTCGGGCTCTATTCATCTATACTGAGTCATCACCTGTTGTGGTTCCATTGGAGGTTGGAAATATATCTGAACTTGTAGAAGATAAGACTTCTATCACCATAGCAACTTCCTCCATATTGCTCTGAAAATCGACCTACGGATAAAAGGTTATTTGTTATTTGTGTGAATAATATGACCTTGAGGAGGGTTTTATTTCATTTCAAGATTCACTGTTACAATAACATCCACACTAATGAAGATAATGATATTAATTTTGCATTAAACAACATTGTCAAGTCAACAGTGCATAATGGAAATTGACATGTTCATACCAATCTCCATTATTATTTCGATGGAAATAAAAACGGAAACAACACCAACATAGCATTTGTGAGCGACCATAAATCGTTAGAAGATTGGTTGGATCTGTACTGTGTAGCTTATCGTTCAATCATCGTTTACCTATTATTACGGTGCCGCTATCCTCCACAGAATCACCATCGATCCTTTCGTCCTGTAGGTCCTTTGAATATGGATGTACCTATGATAACCGTCATTTTCTTTAGCAACCTGTCAATTTGCATTGCTCATAATACTCCTCTATGACATCTTCAAGGTGCAGAAATTGAGAATTCAGTTTTCTACTTTTTAGGTGGAGGTTTAACGACTGACTGTTCGACTTCAGTTTCAACAACTCCTTCCGTAAAAGTATCAATCAACTCAGTTATGATGCCAATTCGCTTTTCCACAATACTTAATTGATTAGCCAATGCAGGTGTGGTGCGTGCAGTTATTTCGATTATGAATTGAATCAATGTATTCTCTGACGCCACGTAGTACTAGTACAATGTGTTGTTATAGGCTCATAGATTCTCTCTATTGCAGATTCATCACCTAGGCGACTACTTTTGATTATAACTGATTTTTTTTTGAACGGTATCTGTTGCTTCAAATGAGTTTCTTTTCAAACATATTTCATCCATCATTTTTCCTCCGTAATGTATTTACTCCAAGAATGTGTATGTGTGTAATGTCCTCCACATTATCTAACACTCGAATGATCCAATCGCTTCAATAATGTCAGGGGTATATGAAAGCATCGAATCCTTTCTGATTAACGACCATCCAACACTTCTCGGTTCTTAGCAATTACTAAAAATCCAATAGATACTCATTTACAGAGAAATCACGTTTGTCTTGCCACAGTTCGAAGGTCCAATAATCAGACCTCGAACGGATAGTGGAAGTAAAAATCCATGACGTTGTTTACTACCACTCCTACCGGTTTATCCACGCTTGGTAGATTACCTGGTGTTAGGTTAGATTAGGTCCAAAGTGAGTGGGTCTATTCGACCCTCCACCGCAACCCGCAAGGGTTCATTGTGGCTCACACCTATTCTCACTCGGCCAAACAAACCCAGCTTCTTAACGAAACCGATTAGTTTGTATCATCAACAAAGTATCTGCTTTGTTGATGAGGTAGTCGGATAGTCAAGTTGCAAGATTCCCACCTTGATACCCACGACAACCTTCCCATATGAGGGTTTTTGCACGTCAGCTACACCTGACGATGCCTTAGATTCAGCCGTGCAGGGATTTTTCGCCTCTGTTTCTGATGAAAGTAGATGAACAAGGCGGATTCTGGCACACTTGGGAGTGGGGGAAACGTCATCGAAATCGACGCAGGATGGAACGAGTATCGTAGCGATTTGAGCGTGGAACTCCGCCCCTCGGCCCCCTTGGTACTCCACCTAACCTATCGGCCCCCTTGGTACTCCACCTACTCCTTAATTAAAAAAGTTTATAGTTATGAGATTCGAACCTGGATCGTCCGCGCTGTGGACATTGTCCTTAGCCTCTACACCATCGTAAGATATAGAAGTTAACTGCGAATGTTGGGTATTTATAGCGTTAGTTTTGTCGGGACCGAAATTGACTCATTCATTATACTTGACAGCATTTTTTTTTTCCATAGAATGTAATCGTCATTATCATACTGAAGATAGGAAAATATACTTAGATTTCGGTAATAATTAATATTTCATGTGAAGATGTGTATGTGTGTGGTTTTACCGGTTTGCTAGTGCAAACAGGTGTTGCCAGTTGTACAATAAATCAATGTTTATGGAGTAATGTAGCGTTGCCGGTTTGAAAATTAAGTTATAGAACACACAGAGTCATCTATGAGTCACTAGCTGAACTATCTATTGGTTGAAGAAGGACACTGTANAACTTCAAAAAATTGGCAACTGTTTCGGAACAGTATTTTTCTATGAGTTTAGTGACATCAGCCAAGTTCCAATTTTTACTAAACTTGTGTTCTTTCTGTTTTCTCACAATATAACTCAGTCTCTTCGTTAAAACACGATTTTTGTTACTCAGCTGAGTCTTCCGAGGGGAGTGATATGATAAGTGACTAGAAGTTTGTACTTGAACAGACCTCGATTCATCTGAAATAACAACAAAGAATATAAAAAACCACTTGCAACGAATGCTATATATAATTAGTCTCTATAAATAGATACATCTTTCTTATAACGATATTTATATAACATCATTATATATCAACATTCCCTTATCTGAAGATAACATACATCATTTGAATTTAGACAATTATTGTAGTTGGCTTTCAATTTGCCTATGAGAATAAGAAATCTTATCGAAAATTGAAAAAAACTCTTTCAGATGTGGAAATCACACACACACACACACACACAAATAATTTCCAGATGCTTATGAATCTTCCAATATAAAAAAAAAGTTATTTGCATGTCATGAGAAATGGAAGAAAATCATACATCCATCAAATGAGTGAGAATAGGTAATCAGTTTTTGAAACTGCCTCATCTTCATATTTGTAAGTTTTTTCCAAATTCGGAGCTTCCTCATCTAATTCAAGTTCCATCGCCAATGGTTCCATATCAGTTCCCTTATCGAAAGATTCCTCGATTATACAGATTTCTGATTCTTCTTCAAATTCACCCTGACGTAGACGTTCCACGTCCCCACTTGTATGAGCATTTCCCGATGTCGTGGGTATATCAACTGTTGAAAATATAATTTTTAACTTTAGTATGAATACTTTTTCCCATAATACTTCCAGTGATAAATGAAAATGTGGCTCTCGAAAATTCCTTGACCTTATAGATCTCAATAGTCATTAGCAATTACGGCAGGTAGCCCAAAAACTGTTCATATTTGGGGAGATTGTCTCACATAATAATATAATTATAATCCACTCTGACTGAATTGAAAAAATTTCCAAGGTCTGTAACGTTACCTTACTCTTTTTTGAACTCAGAGCAAGATAACGATACAAGTGCAACCACTAGTAGTGGGTGATGCGGAGGCAAGAGCGTGATTCGTTTCTTATATTCTCTATAGAAGTTCAGTACTGGGTGCTGAAAAGGGTTACCAAAATCAAGTCCTTAATTGGGCGCCATCTACAGAACTTTATAAAAATAGGGCAACTTCTATAACACTCGTCACTGAAGATCAACGTTGCTACACAGGGATATGAAACACTACCAGACTACCAATAAAATTATATGATATGATAAAATAAAATGATGGCATCGATCAGAATTCTTAATAAATACAAGAACTTACCAAATTTAATGCATTAAACCTTACAATATCATATGGAAACTCTATTCTTCGAAACCATCAATATAACTCAAAACCGATGACTGGTAATCTCCTACTCCGACTTCTCTGATCCAGGTGATCCAGGATTCCGGCAATCTCCGGTAGATCTCCAGACACTCCCTTTACGGACTCCCCCAACTCTCATATAGTGGTGCTCCTATCTCAACCACTTGTGGTCTCGTCGTCTCAATAGTTTTTGTAATTTACTACGCCTTACTTTTGCCTGAATGTTAGGTTCAGTTTTTTATGTATCAGTAGATGTTTACAGCTGATTCTCGGCCTCCCCCCACCACTATGACGTATTAATTGCTTTTTTATTGGTTGTTGTTTGGTGAAGTCAAGGTGATGTGACCTTGAAGGGTGTGGTGTATGGATCGTTCAGAAATTTTTTCCCGGTTCTAATCCTCCCCCCACCAATATGACGTGTTATTTGCTTTTTTT
>NW_019292767.1:0-24005 GCF_000500325.1 Leptinotarsa decemlineata
CCGGAGCTGTCAATTCTAATGAGAATTATGGTGAAGAAATGTCTCTCTACGAAGTTTTGCTTGGTTTTGTGCGAATAAGGCACAAAGTTTTGTAATTAATATCTTAGGATGTGAATCAAGTTTTTTACCACTGACACTGACACCACTGACACTTCGAAATATAACCTTTGTCCTTGATGTTAAATCGGAATACCACTGATGATGTCTGCCGTAAAATAGAAGAAACGGTTAGTACTACAAGGTCCTTTCAGTTATAATTTATATGCTGATTAGATGTGTTGTTAGGTATATATGTATGTAGCTTCTTCGAATTTTCCTTCATCTCAAGGTTCTGCTCAAAGAATAGTTTCTGCTTTGAACCAATTTATTTTACGCTATTCTCGACTTACATACACCATCCCGTTATGAACTTTCAAATGCCTTTTAGTTTTTCTGGACTAGGACTTGCCACATTCACATGGTATCCGGTAGAAGCAACTCTTGCAATTGCTGATGACTTTGCCGAGGCAAATTCTACTAATCCTAAGATTCTTCTGATTTCTCTACAGAGTTTTTGTGTGTTTATTCTACCAGCTTCTTGGAGTACTTCTTCTGCTGAGAATCCCTTGTGATGTGGTTCAGTTCATTTGATGAAGCAAAAACTAAATGATTGATCAATCAGAGTTTTAATGATTCATCTCTTCACAAATAAGTAGTGATTGAGTCGCGTGTGAGTTGGTTTCCAAGGCACAAGTTTTTTCCATTTGTTGTTGGTCCTCCTCTCTTTTACTTCTACAAACGGCAATTCATTGTAGGCATTCTCTGTTTTGATTTTATGCGGCTGAAGTTTTACGAAGATAAATCCCAAGTTCTGTGTACAAAATTACTATAAACATTCTAGGTAGCCTTATTTTTCAGTATCACATGACTGTACCTACTATTCTAGACAAATTAAATTCAAGTATGGTTTTGATAAATTGAATAATATTTTATTTCTTTTTATGTCGTCGGCCTAATACATAGTCTCGAACCTAACACATAGATGACGCTAGTCTTACTGCACTCACCGCTTCTTCAGTTTGTACCAACCTTCAAAAATAATAATATTCTATTCATAAGTACAGTAGTTATTGTGTTAAGAGTGACACTATTTTTGTTATTTTCAAAACAATGGATCAAAAACAGTAAGTATTATAAGGACTCTGCTCCATCAGAAACAACAATTAAACGTTGGCTTGCTGACTTCAAACGTGGTCATAGTGACACCGATGATACAGAATGCAGTGGATGTCCAAATGAGGCAGTAACACCAGAAAACATAAAAAATACCCAAAATTGACATTGTAAAGATATCAGAAGAATGTGTTGGCTTTGCATGAGCAATTATCTATGAGAAAGCTCTGATCGAAGTGGATGACGCGCGAGCTCACTGTTCAGTAAAAACAAGAACGTCTTGATTCTGAGCAGTGTTTGGCCATGTTTATACATAATAAACTGGGATTTTTGCGTNATGTATACAGCAAATACAATTTTTTGCATAAATGAGACCTACTCGATAAGTAAGCAAACATTTGTTTGCTCGGAATAATCAGGATTTTCCTATTTCAAATAAAGATTATTATTATTAATCTTCACTCACTCGTTCAATGTATTCACCAAACATCTCAGCACCTCTTCCCTGATCTTGGCGTTTTTGTGGCTGAAACCAGGTTGAAGTTTTTCCAAAAGCGTCTGAGGAGTCAAGACGTTCCTCTCCAAAAGCTTCAGAATGAGCAGCTGGGCCTTTTCGCGCACGGTGTCCTTGGCGTCTCCTAATCTGTCGAGGACGTTGGGCAGTACCGTTTGCAAATAGGGCCTGAAGTCTGTCCCCAATCTGTCTATTAAATATGTTAAAACTTCTATACCATTACTTGAGACCTGAAACAAAAATAAAAAAACGTGAAAAACTGTGTAAATGAATGTCTAGGTTTGCACATTCAAAAATAAGATTCATATCATAGGTCTTCCAATGATTTTGAGAGAATGATTTTTGAATAATCAAATTGTATCACAAATTCCTAAGGTGACAAAAACCAAATTGAGGAGTACCAAGAAACTGAAACAGCAACCTTGAAGAATTTGTCTAACATTTTGAAAAATTACAAAAAAAAACCTTTTATATTGTGTACCAACCTACTACCTTTTACAAATGTATGACTTGTCTATAATATATGGAATACATTTTTTTGAAAAAGTAAACTCTTCTGTAATGATTTATTTTGAAATCTGAAGGATGTTTTGACAACTTCACGTATGATTTGTTGAAAGATTGCTGGTGTTTCACACATTTGTCAACAAATGATGTATACAAAGAAATTCGTCAAGCTTTCAACGTTGAAATGTCCTTTTGAAACTGTGTTGTTGAACGGAACAGACATGTCTGAAACATATATGTATTAATACGGTGAGTTCTTGAATTCACGGATTATTCAGATGGATTCATCTATTAGTCCATTGAAAACATCACAATTTTTCTATTGGTTGAAGCAATCCATCAGAAATTTTCTGATGAATTTAATACCTTATCAACATGAACTATGAAAACCTGTGCCTGAAATATATCTCTTGCAGTCGAACAACCCGGTTACAAAAAATTCAAATCGCAATATTTCACGTCTACCTATCAAATATTTTTTCAGAATGGCATTATCGGAAAGTTTGACAGACGTGTATGTTCAAGTGTACGTTCACTACAAAAAATATTTTTCCATTTTGTTTTCATCCTTCGTGAAGTGATTCAAAAAGTAATTACACTAAAAATCTATATAAATATATGGAATTATTTTCCAGCAGCTTGACTGCATTAACCTTTCTCGATTTCATATCATATCTAGAAACATGTGGGTTCGTTTTCCGATGGCATTCCAGGTTAGCTTGCCAAATTTCTACTACCGCACTTGTCGGTTGATTGGTCAAACCACCAACACTGACATAAAACCTTGGCAAGTTGACTTGAGTGTCACACCAATAGGTGGTTCCACTTATGTCTCGCTTGCGTTTACGTAGTTATTTTTATTAAGTACTTTTCTTGATTCTGACGTTGATTGTACCCATTCAGTTATGACCCGTTTGTCTTTCTGGCAAACATCAGTTAAAAGGGGAAGGGAGCCAGGCTTCAACCTGAAGTAAATCAAGATGGATTTCGGACGTTGACTGTATTAGTCAGGGAAGCTATGGATTATACTGTAGACGACCCCTCCCGATATAGAAGGCCCCGATACTCTGTCGAATGAGGCCCTTATATCTTCCTTTGAAAGATGAACAACTTTTTCATCCAACTCACCCCAGCTAGGCAGGGGTACACCGTGAAGGGCGGTACTGATGTCTGAGGACACTCATGTCGCCATACCATTAACACCCACATCAGTTATGACCCGTTTGTCCTTCTGGCAAACATCAGTCCAAAGGGTAAGGGAACCAGGCTTCAACCTGTTTAAATTCAAGATGACGTGCAGGTCGCCCGGTACTGACAATGCCCAATAAGCTGAAATAGCTGCCTACTGGTGGCGCTTAAATTGAAATCAATATGGGAATGATCAGAATAGTTAGTAGTTATCTATTTATCTTTTGATTTTCATGGAATTATTTTCCAGCAGCTTGACTGCATTAACCTTTCTCGGGTTTTGCTCCGTGTTCTGTGTATTTTATCCTCATGAGAATTATTCTCACAACGATTCGGCAAAGTCATTTGTTCAGAAGTGCCCACCGTTTGGTGTCAAATTTTTCAACCTGAACTAGATCGGCCCAAGATGATTGTGAAAACTGATGCTTGGAAGGGTGATGAACTACAAACCAGCTTGACGTTCCACTAATTCGAATTATAACCCCAAAATACAATATGACTGAAATTCTTTCCTCAAACAATTATTGCCAATGGACAGTTTTTCAACTTCTATGAAAATCATCGGAATCAAGCTATGTTTCGGGTCATTGATACATCCATTTGTAGATGACTTTAATTAGTTTAAATTGCATGATTGCTTGGAACAACAACCACAACGCAGACCATAGAATTTATAGTTTCTGAGACACGTTTTTTTTCTTGTATTTCACCAGTATACACATCTTATGTACAGAGAAATCTGAAGATTGTAATGAGCTTTCTAATATAGAAAAAATCTGATAGTGAAAGAGTACATCTAAAATTATCAAG
The DNA here is from genome assembly GCF_000500325.1 of Leptinotarsa decemlineata. NCBI lineage: Eukaryota > Metazoa > Arthropoda > Insecta > Coleoptera > Chrysomelidae > Leptinotarsa > Leptinotarsa decemlineata. The sequence goes on from NW_019292767.1 coordinate 4,172, forward strand.
TATATGCAAAGAAAAGGCAAAAAAAATTGGTTCAAGACAACATTTAGTGAATGTGATGATATCTCCCCCTACAAAGACGCCATCTATGAGATTGTAGGAGGATATATCATCACCTTTACTTTCAAGCTTGTCCTTTCAGGACAGTTGTCACCAGATTTATTGAATATCGAAATTTCAAGCGTTGGTATTTTCTTCGTCTTCAAATAGGCTTTCCGTATCAAACCCATGCTCAATCCCTAAAATGATGGGATGGAATCAAAGGATGCAGTCTTGCCAGGATCACCCTGGGCGACCCTGGGAAGCGATGACTGGCGATAACCAGGAAAAATCTACGCTCGACAGTAGAATTTCTGACTGGCCACTGTCAACTAAGGAAAAATCTCCATAATATGGGGCTATTGGACACACCTCTATGCAAGATGTGTGAACAAAAAGATGAGACTGTCAGGCATGTCCTATGCGAGTGACCGGAGTTATCGTTAATAAGAGAGTGTGTGTTCGGCGAGTCTTGGCCTACACCTGCCGATATAAAGTAGATGTCTTTCAGTGACCTGTCCACCTTCCTGGAAAGGACAGGATGGACGATGACCTAGGAGGACAACTTGTGGGGAGGATATACATTGGGTCACACGTGGCCTAAGTGGTGTGGGCCTACACTCACCCTCCCTACTTTACAGATACAGATAAATCTTTGCAAAACAAATCATTTCAATATATAGATCTTAGAACCCTAATTTTACAAAATTTATATTCCCCTTGGAAAATTTCGTGAGGACAGCCTCGTCTGTAAGACATACTGAAACCAACAATCTAGACACGGGCAACACTTACCTTCTATACTTTTCACAGCCGAAGGCAACAGCTCTCCTCTACTCGCTGCCTCATCAAATTTGGAAGACAGCACTGGCCACTTCGACTGGGGGACTATATTTTTTCGTTGGAGGTCTATACGTAACTTTTCGCCAACGTGCTTATACAAATCCACCAAAGTGTTGAAGGCAGTGTCTCTCACTGTGACTGTAGGGTCCGAAAGCAAATTAACAATATCGGGAATGAACTTGCTGATGGTCAGCGATTGGGCACCATGTCTGAAATAAAAATCCACGTGTAAAAATCTCAAAAAAGCCCATATTTGAATGTAGGAATTTTTATACATGATCTGTTTGAAAATACAACTGAGTATCATTTGAACCCGATGCATTTTTAAGGAATTTCATCAAAAGCATCAAAAGTTATGGTAGGGTATTAGGTAACCAAAATATAGTTGAAATAAAAAAAATTATTCAAGTGGTAGATAAATATGAACTGAACACTTCAATAACAGCTTAGGTCCAGAACCCCATGAAGTCAAAGTTTAAGTCAAAGGAAATTAACTCATCACTGTAAACCCCTGTACATATAAAAAAAATTCAAGTGTTTATTGGAATAGCCAAGAGAATAAAAGTGCAATTGTGTGAGAAAAAAACTTTTTGGCTTTGGAAGAAAGCAATCAAGTTCAAAATGAACTTGAACTGAAGCCCTTTGTTACAGGTTCATTTTCTTTTTTACTCAAATTAGTTGATCTGTTTTTTTTTTGGTATTTCTTACTGTTTGTATTAGTTTCGATATTGTATGCTGTCCATGCATTCATTTACTCTATACTTTTATAAATAGAAACCCTTTTATTTATTTACAAATGTAAGAGAAATAGTTCTTTCTGATCTGTAGTTCTGAAAGACAGACCATCCTTAATATTTTTGTCTGTATGGGTTGTTGCTTATGTATTAGGGCGATTTAAAATATTAACTTCGATTTCGATAAGTGTAAAAATTTGGCATTTCTTTTACATTTCATTCTGAGGAATATTACTGTCGTTTGTCTGTGGGACTTGAAACAGTCAAAATCAATTTCATGGAAGGTTAGATCACAAAATAGTTTACAATGGGGAATGTTCCTCCTGACGAAAATCAAGTATTTTTCATAAAAGAGCTCTAAAACTTATCATTTCAACCTTTTTCTTTAAAAAATTATTTAAATACTTGAAAAAGGGGAATGAAATAATGCATTCAATTTTTAAAGGGATTCGTTTCTATTTCACCATTTGGCAACATCGATTATAGCTAATAAAGGACAATGAATCTGTTACCTGCATGAGACAAACAAAGATGACATATTTCAGAGGCGTGCTGTTCTGTTTACTTATGTTCCGAGTTCCGAGACATTCTGTGACATATGACATTTTGTGCACCTAACCTATCTTCCTCTATATAAATAAATAACAAAACAACTGTTGTTTATGTGGCTTGTGGAGGTGGTATTGAACTATAATTTATATTTTGCCTTAATTGTTGATTTATAAAGATAATTTTACTTTTTTAAAGTAGAATATCTAGGTACGTATAAATTATTTCAACTTGATATAGGCGCTGTTGCCAATATGTGAATTAGAAACAAATCCCTTTAAAAATTAAAACCCAATATTTGAAACATCAATTTGAATACTTTTCGAAGTTAATTTGAAAAACTCATGAATTAAACTCAACTTTATTGTGTTCAAACTTGCATTTGCTGTAATAACCCAAATTGAGGAACATTCCCCATTGTAGTCATGAAAAATCAGAGCTGAGAAAACATTGAAATTATTCCATTCAGAGCAACTGAATCCACTAGTTTTATTCCACTCAACTCCCCGAGAGAAAGTTTCATCGTAAAAACTTAACAAAAATTCATCTAGAAGGTAACAATTTTTGTTCATCAAAATGGTTTTCATTCTTGATTTGAATATTTTTATATCCTCATCTATTTTGTTCAAAACTGTCGGCCTAAGTGTCGCGGGAGCTATGAGAACGACCCCAACTGCAGCACTTGAGATCCTACTCGGACTTCCACCATTGCACATCTACATACAAAGAGAAGCTCGACTGGTGACACACAGGCTAATGCAGGGGCAAACCCCAATCAGCCAGTAACACGTTGCAGAATACTTGAAACTGTACAATGAATTGAAGGCAGATCCAATACTAGGAATGTCCGTGGATAACACAGTTACGCAGAACAACTTTCAAAAAGATTTCAAAATCATCATATCAAGTAGAGAGGACTCTAGCCCACCGGTAAAAATGGAAGAAACTTGGTATACAAATGGCTCAAAGACCCAAGAAGGAGTGGGAGCCGGTATATACGGAGGCAGAGCAAAGACGAGAATCGCACTCGGCCTTGGACATAGTGCAATTGCGTTCCAGGCAGAAGTAGCGGCCATAGAACACTGTATAGGGGAAATAAACAGGAAGAAGGTCACAAATAAAACCATTGCCATTTTCTCCGACAGCCAGGCGGCAATTGAGGCGCTCAGCTCATTTCAAGTCTTCTCAAGACTGATGGGAAGCTGTCTGAGCACACTCAAGGAGCTAAGTACCCAAAATAGGGTCACTCTAGCTTGGGATTCCGGATATGAGGGTCACAAGGGCAATGAGGAGGCCGATGTTCTAGCCCGTGAAGACGCACCCAAGGTTATGATCGGCCCAGAACCCTTCTACTGGGTAGTGAAAACATGTATAAAGACATCCATAAACTAATGGATGCAAGCCGAATCGATAGATTGGTGGAATAAGCTCCCAGGAATATTGAAAATTTCCAAAGGAAGAGAGTAATCAAGTAATTTCAAAATAAACTCTTTTCATAGATGTGTAGATGATGCATAGAACTAATTTTCAGACACAAACTGGAAGAAAAAGCCCCTTCGAATGAACGATGAGCTCTTGGTGGAACCAAATGTACCAAGTCTGACATTGAATATAATGATAGATTCATTTGACAGACAGTATAAATAGGACAAAATATATAGTGAAAACCTCATCAATATGTACAAGAACTGTTCAAAAAATGAGATAAATTTTGAAATGAGAGTCGAGGCCAAAAAGTCATGCCAAGTTCGATCAAATGTCAAGGTTCTGCTCACTGTTTTCTTCGATAACTGTAGCGTAGTGCATCAGGAGTTCTTGCCAGACGGTTGTACGGTCAATTAGGAGTATTATCTTGAAGTTATGCGCCGCTATTTCCGAGGATTGAAAAAAAGGTAACACAAGTGTATTACATCTGAGGGGGACTTCTTTGAAGGGGATAAAATGGAAATTGATGAATAAATTAATATTTTTTGAGAAAAATGAAAATTCACCTAATTTTTTGAAAAGATCTCGTATACAGATATGTATACTGGCACAATGAGCTTATTGAAAGGGCAGGTTAGTTCTGAAATAAGTTCAGTGAATTGAGTAAAATAATTGTAAACAGTNAATCTAATTACAACCCATAAAGGTGAAATACTGTGTTTAAAGTCTCTGCACACTAACAATTCAATTGGAATTCTACAGTATATGTTTTTTCTGATTATTATATGCATGTATCAGTGTTTGTATAATGATTTAATATAGTGTTTGTATAATATAGTGATTTTATATGCTATCGTTGTATTCTATTTTGCTCATACATACTTATTCATAGCTCTAAACTTCATTATATTTGTCTTGTAATTGGGATTATGTACTCCTGTTAGACAATAAACCCCCTCTTTTAACCAATAACCCAATAAAGATTCGTAGATGTTTGTCATAAGTGCACATTTTGGTTAATAAGAACAATAAAATAATAAATAAATGAAAATAATCTAACTCACTTTGGCAGAATTCTGTATGAGATTGATCAGAGGTTGAAGCAATATTTCTGCAGTCTTGTCAAATTTGTTAGCTAACGTCTGTGACAAATACGATATAGTAATGCATGCCTCTCTCACAACTTGTGATCTCAGATCTTTGAGGGTTCCTTGCAGTGCTATTTCAATATTTCTAACGCCCACATAGAATTCTTCAAAATTTGTTGCACCAGCTATGACTAGAGATCTAATTTTTTTCAGCTGGAAAAAATGAGTAAAATAAAAACATCAATGTGTCAAATTTGGAATCATGAGAGGCTTACAGCATCCACTCGTTTGTTCCATTCTTTGTTCCCATCAGAAATAATGTCCTGAATGGTTTTCAAATGTTCCGTCACTTCTCTGGCGGCAAATATCTGTATTTTGGGGCATTCTTCAAAAGCATTTATAAATGAATCTTCATCAACTGCACCTGCTGTAAATTTATAACTATCTTAAAATAATATATATATGTTATTGATATTATTACATAGGATTTTATATGATGCCTGGACAAAATTATTTTTATTGTGAAACCTAATTTACTTGCATTCTATCTAGACCTCGAATTTTATTTGTATGTTTGTTTATACCTTTGTATGTTTATATGTATGCAAGTTTATAACTACAATTATGACTTATCCCATCTACACATTATGTAGTAAAAAGGATCAATAAATCTATCTATGTCTATCTATCTATCTAGTTGATATTTGTTTTGACATACGTTACGCTTTTCATATGGTTTTAAAGGTGTTATTCAATTTTAATGTGATGTTTTTATGATCCAGTATAAGGAAAATAAAATATGACACAAGTTATTTATTTTTGTATTTGTTATTCAATTTTAATGTGATGTTTTTATGATCCAGTATAAGGAAAATAAAATATGACACAAGTTATTTATTTTTGTATTATGAGAGATCTTTTCTGTAACGTGACTTGGAGCTGAATGTATCAATGCTTAGTACATTCAATAAATACTTGTTTCTCTTTTTACATTTTAATAGTAAAATCACAGATTAGTAAAAAATGCCTATTTTTCGCCTTCTTCCTTTCGAACTAATTTGATAAACATTCGATTTCAATGCAACAGTAGATTTAGTACAAAAGTAATGAAAATGGTATCACAGCAACAAGTAGATTTGGCTTTCAGTGCCAAATTTATTTATTTCCAATTTCATGAAAAATGGGAAATAGTATTTTCAATGTTTTTACCACTTTTATTTGTTACTGCAGTTTTACCCTATAAGGACATTTTCCAACTAAAACTCCTGCAGTAACAAATAAAAGTGGTAAAAAAACATAGAAAGTATTATTTTTCATAATGATCTTCCAAGTAGTAAATACTACACCCATCCATTTATTTACAATTTCGTTTGCTTTGTCTAACCTTCCTCTATGTATATCTCTACACTCTGTGGCAAAAAAAACCTACCGAGTTTGCCAGAGACGAAGTCAATTGACAACTTTTGGTTAATTTTAGAATTGATAAAATGTTACACATTCATTGTAATTTGGTTTATTAACATTTCATGGTCTGATTGTGTTTTAGAGATCAGAAATTTCCATATATGCGTTTTTAATGTTTACTCTGAGATGATTAATTTTCTGTGGCATCAAAAGTTTCAATTAATTCTGATATATAGATATCTGTTTCTTGTGCAGTTCAACTATAGAAGTATCATCTGCATTCTTGAATTCACGTATTTATGTATAGGAGAGATATTTAATATATAAAATGAACAAAACAATAGTAAGTCCGGTATTCTGCCTTTTGGAATGCATTTGGGTATTCTCAAAACTCCTAAGGAAAGTGTTTTCTACATGATATACCAGACAACTTGATTAGAGAAGACTCCCTTCCGTGTAGTTCTATTGTAGGTGTATGCTATTTTTACAATTTCAAGTATTGCAATGAATGGAATGCTGAATTCGAAAAATATATTTGATAGACTAAACATTTCACAAACACCATGAATATTTTAAATTAATTTCAAGTCACAGTCAGAACTAACCCGCAACTGTTATAAAACCGAACTGTCTCATTACTTACGACTAACTCTGTATTAACAAATACTTACGTTGTGACTGTGAATTTCGACTCCGAGTTCTTGCAATTCTTTCAGGAGTTGGTGACACTATATCTTGAGATTTTCTGGGACGAGCTGAATACATATAATAATCTATTGAGAATCGACTACACTAGACAAGATGATATGCAATTAAATGAAAGCATTCAAAAGTTCAACAATGAATTAAATTTTGACATGCATATGAAAACTGTTAAGTACCTTGTTGAGCTACCTCTCCCTCTAACGTCAAACATGAAAAAAAGCAACAAATTAGCAGTTAATACACTAAAAATACCATTAAAAGCATTATAAAAACTTTGTAACAAAAATAATGATCAATATTTCAATTTTAACTGATCTTCCATGTCTTTAAGTAAACTGAAATATCAACCAAATTCTTATTTGCAGAGTCTAATTTCAAATCGATAGATTATTTCAATACCTTGACTATGAAGACAAAATAAGTCAAATAATCACCAAAAATGTAAAAGTTTTGTTTGTGAAAACCATTTTTGAATATGTTATAATCGTCAACTAATAAAATGTATTGAAATAATTCCATCAAATATATAGGCATACAAACAGCATAATTATTACTAAATGAAGTATCTATTATATTCACTTCTTAGTGGAAAACACACTTATAATTAACGATATCATCAATTTCAATCGGTTAACTACCATGCCATTATGATGCATAAAAAAACTTACGGAGACTAGCAGTGCCAGATTGTATTTTAGTTCTGGCCAAAGCAGAATACTGTGCTCTGGCTTTGGCCCTTTGCGCTGCCTGCAAGTCAATGGCCGAATTACTTCTGAATCCTTTTCGTGCAGTATCTAAAAGAGATAACTTGTTATACCACAGAACGAATTTTCGAATGATCATCTTCAAGATTTGAAATTCCACAATAAATGTTCTCAATATCAACACTGTCTAAATATATTTCCATTTCTAGTGATTATATAATCACACAAAACCCTATGAAAATTTACATATAGTTCCTACCTAAATAAAATGATTGAATATATGTAAATACATGGCCAAATCGGGTTTAATTTGGCCAACTGTTAGCTTTTCTGAAATGTCAATATGTCTGTCTTGATTGAAGAAGATATTTTTTTGGTTTACTTTCTCCAAATTTTTGGACTGAATTGAAATTATCTATTTCAATTTCAGATATTGTCTTAGTATTCTCATACCAATAGAGAGGTGTTTATATGGAAGAGGTTCTAGCAAATTTGTCAGTAGGAATACAGTATACACATAAAATACAATTTTAATGATTTTCAAAATAGTCAAAATATTACAAAAAAGATAAGAAGTTGTAACATTTTCATTAGAAGCTCATCTGTAGTGAGGAATTGTTCTCTGAAGGAGTTGATTAGTAATTTTAATGGATAATTGTAAGAAATCGTCACAATATCCCCAATTAGTATAGTAGGACCCTTCAATAAGTAACATCTCAAGCTCATTTCTGAATTTTTCCATTAATGTAATATCATAAGGCAATTGAGTGTATTTTCAAAATAGCTTTATGGAGCCAACCACAAAATTTTATAGAATAAGAAATCTCTTGAACCTTGACTTTTTATTTAAAATGAAGATTTGCCTTTTTATATACTCGATAAAACATATGAAGAAACAGTAATTGAGAGACTATAAAAATTTAAACAGAGTTTGGAAGAAAAATTGAAATATGATCTGAAAAAATATATATTGGACAACAGAATTTTTTTTGTTTCGTTTCTATTTTTATTGATCACAATTTTTTTCGAAAAATATGATTGATTATACAATTTGTTTGTTAATAATGTTGATAGAGTTCAAGTTTAATTATTTGTTCATTTTTGTAATTGTCCCTTTATAGTATTGCTCTAGATCAGTGGTTCTTAAACGGTGGTCCGCGGAGCCATCCTAAAAAATATGTTAGATAAGTCGACACGATACAATGTGAACCGCCGCTAAAATGTTTAAAGAAGAGTTACTATTTTCTCAAGAACTTGAAACGACGTCGCAAGGTGCAGATGTTATGGATGAAATAAGTCAATATATCGAGAAACATGGACTTATGTGGGAACGGCTTGTAGGGTTTTGTACGGACGGTTCTCCTGCTATGCTTGGTTCTCGCTCTGGTCTTGCAGCATTGATACAAACTAAAAATCTGTTTGCACTCAGTACTCTTCAAACAATTGTGTTTAGACATGAACTCTAAACATGAAACTTTGCTTCTCCACACTAAAGTGCGTTGGCTTTCCAAAGGAAACATGTTGTTGAGGTTGTACGAATTAAGAGAGGAAGTAAAAATATTTTAACTAACAAGGAAAACAAAGAGTTGTTTGATTAGTTTTGCGAGTCCAAATTTCAAATACATTTTGCTTATTTGGTCGATTTTTTTGCGCAACTGAATAAATTAAACCTTTTACTGCAAGGGTCGGGAAATTTGAAGTTGCAAGGCATGAGTAATATTTTTGCTTATGAAGATAAAATCAGTGCGTTTATCGCTAAAATCGAGCTATGGATCAACAAGGTCGGAAGTAATAACCTTTTTGTTTGATAAGCTTAATCAAATTATTGATGGACAGAGTGCTGAAATTAGAGGAGAAATACAAAAGAACATATTACATTTAAAAAACTTAAAAATTGAATTCATTCGCTATTTTCTTGACCACGAGGATAAAAGTATTCAAAAACTGATCCGCAATCCATTCATTGTAAACGTTTCTGAGGTTTCTGATGAAGTTCAAGAAGAAGTAATTAATTGAAGGAGTAATATTTTTAGGAGTGATTAATTTTTGGGAAAGAAAGTTTTTGGAAGATTCCCTCATCCTTTTTTTTGTGTCAAGATGGAGTAGTAGAAAGCCAAAAACTTTCTTTCTCAAAAAGTAATTGATATGCTACACGACAGCAACTTAGAAGATACATTCGAATCAGGAATTAATCTTGAAAAATTTTGAAGCCAAAAGACAATTTCTTTACCAAAACTTTGAGACATTGCTATTCGTTACCTAACTTTATTTTCTTCGACATATCTATGTTTTCAGCGTTTCTGATTATTGAAAACAAGCACCGAAATCAGTTGGATGCCACTGCTGATATGCTTTTAAGTTTAAGTAACACTGAACCAAGGATTCAGAATTTAAAAAGAGTATGCAATCACAAAAATCGCATTAATTTATAATGCAATTTTTGTTACAGTTACAGATTTTACCTAATGATTAAAGGACATTAAATAATATGCGTATTTTATTTATAGATGAATTAGAACAACCATTCCATTTATTTACTGTACTGTACTGTATTTATTTGTAATTATCGTAAGGTACTTTATATTAACTACAAACTAATTAACCAACTTGGTGGTCCATGGCCTGACAGAAATTTTGTCAAATGGTCCCGCATGACTATAAGGTTAAGAACCACTGCTCTAGGTAGATTGCAGAACGCTGCTTCTACACTATTCATTGTTTTATAGATATATTCAATGAGGTCAAACATTACATTATTAGCGGTTTTTCAGGTAGAAATTTAAAATTCCAGGTTCTTTTTCAGATCCACGTTTGAATATCGGCACTACAATAGAAGTCTTCAAACTTCTCCTACTTCGGAAAAAAATCCATTTTCAGAGGATGTTATCTGGCGATGTGAAAGATCGCCATGTAATGTAATGTAATAGGTATTAGTATAAGAAGTGTATGAAGTGTATATTCTAGTTAAACTACAAGGACTCTACAAACAACTTGTATAAAACAAAGAAAAAGATATGTTTTAAGCAGTCAGATTTGACTTTCAAAATTAATAACGTTTGTGTGCGTATATTGTAGTTATAGCAGCTGAGATTTTAGGTTCGATTCAGATATTGAAGCAACATATCCCGTTGACTGCATGTTCTTTGATTCCATTAGTTGCCTAAGGCCGCTTGAGAATCTTCCCCCACCGCTTGACCTTGACCTTGAACGACGTCACATGCCCTCGACTTACGTGTTAGACTATATGGCCATGAACATGGGAGTTGACCTCAAGATTCGGATCTGCCTTCGGTATGTGACCTTGACGTTTTACCATGAAAGATGTCTCATGACCTTGATCTATGCACGTGTAGTAGTTGCCTAAGGCCGCTTGAGGACCTCTTCCACCACTTGACCTTGATCTTGAATGACGTCGCTTGACGTTGAGTTACGTGTCAGACCATATGGCCTTGAACATGTGCTTGGTGAGTGCTTGTGTGTGTAGTTTCAGTTCTGATTCATCTTTTTTTTGTTGCTCTATTCGTACTTAGTTATGTTATAATTTTGAATTATTGTGTTTTTTATACTCTTAACATGTATGTTTCTTGGGAAAATAAATCTTCATTTTTTTAACACTACTCTGCGACAGATATTTTACAAGTTCGAAATGCATAATAATGAACACCAATTATGGAAAATTTATATTAACATATCTAGTTTCGGTAGCTATTAAAACTGAAGTATCACCTGTTCGAAGATGTTACAACTGGATATTCTGGTGTATCACATATCTTCGATGAATATAAATAGGTAAACATGACCCATATTGACATATTTTCTAGGTTTAGTCAATCACGACCCTTTGAGAAATTGATTTTATACTATTTATCCAAGTGACACACCGACATATTAACATTTCACATACATCTAAGGATTCTTGAAAAATGTGGCATGTTTCAGAACAGATATAATTTCACATAGGGCTACATACTTTCTCTTGACAAAACAGGAATGCTGCTACGTTGTCTATAACTACGTGGTAGTGATGGAGCTCTGTGAAGACCGCCACTGGCCCCACTTAAGTTCTCTGTACTGCCTAAAGTATCCGAAAAATAGCAGCACAACAAAACATACTATGTGATGGAATTGGCCGATACTTGATGAAAATCCATAACGTATTCAAGAAACACTTTACTGTGAGATTTTTACTGGACAGTTTACAATACAATACAATAGGTTTCTCAAGCGTTTTCAACTATGTGAAGAATTTCACAATAAATTGTTACTTGAATGAAACAGTATTTATTACGATAAAGTTATAAAAGACAGAGTTTTCAACGAAGTGACAAAATATATTATCAAAAGAGAAAATTATGGTATTTAAACGATATCAGTTCAACTTTCTTAATCCTAATTACTTATATGACGGTGGTTTACAATCACGATGGCATTCATATGGTCAGATGGTAGTTGGTTGGTTAGTCGAGTCCTACACATAAAACTACTGCTATTGTGAAAGTTGATTCGATCACAATTCTGGGATGATCGATGTTGAGTGTGTACGAATCGCACGTTGAAAGGTAAGACCTCGTTAAACATTTGCTTGCAAAAGTTGCAAATCCAGAGGACAAGTGTTTAAAGGAACAAACTATTTTAACTCACAGTTGCTTCCCTATTTGAGATAAAAAATGTCTCAGGTCAAAGTTGTAGACAGTAATGATATTTGATCATTGTAGGGACATTGTAGCCCTTTCAGAAATATATCAATTGCAATTGTTCTTGTACGTAAGTTGAGATTGTGAATGGTTCACAATGAGTAGACCCACTCCTTACCATATCTACAGATAATAGAAATCTAATGGAATGAAGCCTTGGGATATTCTAACCCCTTCCTATTGCAATTTATCTTGTAAGTAAGTAGAGACACTGAACAGTTCACGAAGTCAAGGAGTAGGTACGCTGATCAGTTCAAGAAGTCAGGGCTAAATTTTCATTTTCTTTCTTCCGTTTCATTTACTTCTTATAGTTGTCACTTCCCATTTCTTGAATCCACTCTATCGTAGAATCTCAGACCGTACTTTCTTCGAATCACAATATTGATCTGCATACATTTCATTGGTTGAAAGCAGCTTATGTACCATATACCTGGCATCTATTTAATATTTACATTATTTCGCTTATATCAAATCACCCTTGGAAAATTTAAATGTTATAGGAATTCTCAACAAACTTGATGAAGACAATTGATTAGTGGTGATGCTTTCAACAGTTGAAAGTCCTCATATCAGTTGTGAAGAAAATGTTGATAGAAAATAAAGTTCATCCATACCAAATAACATTAGATCGAAAACTCTCTGAAAGAGATTATGATATCAGAGCGAACTCTGGCATCATAATCAATTCAATTTCCACAGTAAGTAGATACACCCCATTGCGTTAGAGGTGTTAATAATCCAAACAAAAGGTTCAAAATATATGACCATATTTTCCTACATGACGTTGCGACTCTTCACAATTAAAATTTGGTAAAAAAGTTTCTGAACAGGAGGTGTAAGAATGAATGGATAGTATCTCCAAACCTCAAGCTTCTCGGTTCCTACCTATGAGGATATGTTAAAGGAGAAATCTGTTGGGAGAAACCAACAACAACAGAAGACATGAAGAATTGAATTACAGAAGTTTTTGATTCCATTGAAAGATCAACTTTAATTGAAGAGAAATTGTAAGTAGACACTTCTTTGTGCACTGCTCAAAATGGAAGATTATTTGAACATGTACTATAAGTTTATGCTCTGTGAAATTGTTTTTTGAATCAGTTACCTGTTTTCTAGAACCTTAACGTTATTATTTTGATTTGAAGAATTTTCATACTTTCCCCAAGCGTTAGATACAGTTCCAATAGAAATTAAGTAGTCAAACCCTACATTTCGATCATGCTCACAGTGTGGACCATTATGACATGTCAATGTTTGTAGGATGTTCCAAATGAAAAACCAGGAAAAAAGTGTTCTTGAGTTTTGGTCACATCTTTGGGAGAAAGCGTCAGTGGAAATATAGGAGGTGTTTCATGAAAAAATACGCTTATTGGACAACCTTGTATGTTAATAATTATTTTTTGTATCATAGTTTCCATAGCTCTCTCTACAACTTTTATTTGAGACATTTTTCCCTATCTCATGTATATGCTTTCCTAAAAAATCAGCTATCATATGTCCTTACATCATTGATATATCCTCTATGAACTATACATTTACCCTTTATTTACAGTTAATTATAACGATTATGATATCATTTATTAACGAAGAGAGAGATAATGTATACAGCAAGTACAATTTTTTTGCATAAATGATACCCACTCGATAAGTGAGCAAACACTTGTTTCGAGATAAAATTACCTTACTTAACTACATGAAAAAAAAAATATATTCAATCCAATACAAGAACATTACAATCTTTACGTTTGTTTACATATATACTCAGTTCATACAGATACAAGCCTGTCAAAGTTAAGATCTTTAGTCGCTTAAATGCCTCTCTACATGACTGCCTCCAATTTAGTCCTGCAACAATTCTCACAGCAAATTTTTGCAGAGCGAAAACACGTGACCAAGAGGTACAAGTACTCCAGTTAAGAATACCATATTGCAGATGACAGTTGACATAATTATGCGTAGGTAAACTGGCGTGATTCTCTATTTTTTTATATTTCAATATAACATTCAAACAATATAGTTGCCTCAGGTCCAGTATCCTGCATTCGTTAAATAAAAGATCTGTAGAATATCGGTGGGGTTTTTCTAAAATTACTTCTCTAATCTCAAATACAGATGTAACAACCAAGATCTGGTCATTTGCACTCATCAATGTATAGATCTCATTAAAAGGTTTGATTCAATGTAGCTATTTTATCTCAAACCCATACATCTAGTAGTAATCTGTTGAGGGTCATCAAAAATCAGAAATACCCAAATTTGAAATTACATTTTTCCAATAAGGAACATTTAGGTTATAAACCGAATAAAATAGCACTGAAATAATGACATACCTGTTGTACTTGCAGCTGTCGATCTGCCATATTGTCGAGGCGTTTTGAAACCACCAGCAATATTATTGTGTGAAGAACTAGTAGACATCGATTCACCCTGAAGCACTCGCCTGTAACTAGGTTCAAGGGACTGAAGCAGAGCCTCAGCCTGATCTGGAAAATGTTCTTTGAAGCCTTTGAAAGCCCTAAAACAAAAAAAACATTTCAAGTGATTCATATTCCAGATAGTACAGGATCCGAAGAGAGGTCGTCCTTGGTCCATCTGTTCATCAGATGGAATATATTATTTATTAAATTTCAAATACATTCCGAACATATTGCCTATCGAAATATGTTCATTGCTACTCTATTAAAAAATCGTTAATTACCTTTTTTACAGAAGTATCATTTTCATATATGCAGTAGTTTAAGAGTTATAAAAACAGTTAGACTATCCTATATTGGTAATCATTTCCTGTACTAGCTACAGAAAAAATGGTAACCAATCATTGTGTGGGGAAGAGCTACAGACACGTGCAGACTTTTCATATTACAAAAAAAAATCATAAGGTTAATATATGATTTGGACTATAGAGAAACGTGCAGAAACACGTTCATTGAAAACAATATGCTAACATCAACATCTATCTATCTCTACAAATTATTAATATATACCCATCAGAATGCTAAAAATATGAATAGAAACAGTGACTACCATGAATATGATACCAGACAGAAGAATGACTTAATTCTTAATCAATTTGTAACGACTAGAATGTTTGTGATGTTTTTTCTTAATGTTTATATAATGAGAATTTTTCCCTCTTTATGTACTGTGACTTATCTCATGTTATAAAGCAACCTTAAGAGATTAAATAAATATCTATCTATCTATTGTTTTATACTTTTTTTAAGATGAACAAATGAAAGTTCCATTTACTCTTTACTCAATCAAATTGTTTTACAAATGATTTCGGAAAAGTGCTGGAAAAACACTTTTACTCAGAGCGAAACACAACTTTTTTACTTGAAAAGATAGATCCATGGTTACCTTGGAGAAATTGTTTATTTTTATATCTTTTATCTGTCTCTCTTTCCGAACAGCATAATCGTTCCGCTATCTTTTCATAGAAATTAAATATTATTTGGAGCTTGTAAATATTGTGAAGTTAATTATGTTTCAGAAACCTACTGAAAATGAACCGAATCTAAAATATGGAAAGTTCTTTCCCTGTGGTTTTCATAATTTTTTTTATATTTCAGTGACAATAAAATTTATAGGACCTTTTTTGTTCCTTTCAGAAAAGTGTGCCAAATAGTTGCATTCAATTTTTTGTAGTATCAATAGTACCGGAAAAAACGAATATAGGAAAGTCTACTGCATCAATGAAAAGTATCAGAACATTTTTTTTCATAACTGCAATGTTTCTGAATGGCATATGGTGGTAAAGAAATTCAATAACGTTTTTTAAATACATTCATCTTTGTATGGAATTCAATAAAAAAGATTTTCCACCTGGTAAACAGTTAAAGGATAGATAACCTCTGTTAGGATCATAGAATAAGATTCAATACACTGAAATATGTTGGTAATGATTTGAAAAAGTCGACTTACTTTCTAGAAATAACCCTTGCTTCAGGATCAGCATCAGCAATTCCACTTTTAAGAGCTTCCTGGAGAGAGGCGACATGTCTTTCTAACGGATGTTTAGGCCACTGAGTCAACATCAATTCTAATAATTCGCAACACGCTCTCCTGATATCTTTGCTCTTTGATTTCTGGGCATTGCTGGTTATGGCCATTATCATTCTGGGACTGTGAGTATTTTGTATGATAAATTTTACGGTAATCAACCCTGACGTTGCCATAACCTGAAATCATCATTTATACATGTTTATGCCACTCAATATGAGAAATTAATAAGTTACTAAACCGATTTTACCTCAACTTACATTATTTACTTCATATTCCTTTCTGGCGAAATTACTTTAAAATAGTGATGTCACTGATTATAGGGATTGCGTATTAGAACAAAATTTTTCTAACTCCAAGATTTATAATAATGAACTGTATTCTTATATTTGCAGAAAAAATATTTTCATTATCAAAATTTTCATGCTGATAACCCACTATTTTTCTTTGCTCAGTCCCAAAATTCACAAATATAGTTCATATGCAGGTCTGACAAGTCAAGAACACTGGAGAGAAAAAAATAGCAAGCGAATATTCAAGATATATTCTTTGATTNATCGATATTTCTAGAAATATTCGTGCTATATGGCAATTCCAACAATCCGATAAGGTTTGTTAAGTTATTTTTTGTTTATTAAAATGTCAAAAAATGTCAGTACGACAATGAACATCACTATTCAGTTATTCAACATTATACAAGAGGAAGATCAAACTCCTCTACATAGACATAGACATTAAGATTAGTTAGACAAGTTAACAACAAGAGGCATCGAGATACCTATGAGAGTGTAGAAATAAGTAAAAATAATAATACAGCTTGTAAAATAATATTTTAATTATTGGATAAGTTTGATCTTCCTCTTGAAGATGATCACTTGGTGATCGAAACACGTGTCGAGGTGTTAAAATAACGGTTTGGTGTTGAGAAAAAACTCCAGTAATATTCATTACTACACCAAAGGTTCTAAACTGTGCATCAAATATCAACTACTTTATTTCTGTGTGTTGCATCTACCTAATAAACAAATACAATGCATCACAAAGTAAAACAATAATTAGTATGGTGTTTTTTTATTAATTTTTCATTTTTATCAATTTTATATACGGGTTATCCCCATTACATAATACACATAGAGTGAAGTAATAATACAAAAACAGTTGATCAACATATAAACTAGAGATAGTTAACTACAAGAACAATAAATTAGTATACACAAGTAAATGTTATAATTCTGACCACAGGCTATTTTTTGATGTAGATAATGTAATAACAGTAACCTTCAATTTTCCATCATTAATCCTTTTGAGCATGCGATCGATAGGAGAAGGTATGCCATAGTAGGTGGCATGGAAAGGAATGTAAAAAAGATCAGTATTCCTGAGAGCTCTAGTGAGAGCATTTGAAACAAAGTTATAATTATGGTTCTATAAATGGATGTTCATTTTATATGCACAAAATCTTGAGAATTTATTCTGAACCCTTTCTAATGTAACATGATATATAAAAATGATAGATAAAACAGACTTTTCCGCATCCACCTTTCAATAGCGGCTGAATTTGGGTTGGAGTTTGTGAACATCTTTTTGATTGTTGTGAATGTATTGCAGCAGCTCTTCTCCTTGAGTGAAGCATTCGCCTGCATTCCATTTTGGTTTGAAAATTGGAATTAAGGGGATTTTCCCCTATCTCTCTCTCTCTCTCTCTCTCTGCAAATTCTATTTGTCAAATAGACAACAGAAAGTCTCACATCAAACAATATAACAAAATATGAAATAATCGAGTGTGGGGTACCTCGGGTCTCAGTAATGGATCCTCTCTTATTTATAATGTATCTAAACGACTTCTTTAAATATGTGAATCCATATACATTGATTTTGCAGATAACACAACCATCATAAATTCTCAAAACCTTGCTACAGAGAGGAAAATTATATGAAATAGTTCAAAAGAAAGCAGAAGCTTGATTCAGGAGTGATGATCTGATGTTAAATGAAAATAAAATACAAACAATTGTTTTTTTCTCAAGTGCTAATGTATATGCGGAAGATAACAGCAAGTTATTAGATGTTTGTATGAAAAGTTAAGCTGATCAGTTCAAGTTAACCAAATTTTGCCTAAACATTCGCAAATACCATAGTCAACATGACAGTCAGCCCCCACAGAAGACACTTAACGACTTTTCTGTTGCCTTTTTCAAAGCAAGGAAAGTTGTTTGGGAGAATTGCTCTCAACACATGTAAAATGTATCAATTTTAAAGGTGAATAATTTGAAAAAAAATATTTTTTTTTTTTAAATTTCTGTAAAAACTTAAAAGGTGACCCTAATTATAGGAGATTTGTGCAGTGAATAAAACAACTTTTTATTTTGAAAAATACCATAACACAAAATTAAAAAAACATAAAAAATGAAATACTATGAGACAAATACAAAATAAAAAAGTTTACAAAAAAAAGTAAATAAGGAGCATAGAGTTTGGACATTCACCCCAACAAAGCAGTGATAAGATGAGAAACGCCCATAAATTTAGAAAGTGTCATTGAAAAAAGTGAACACAGAAAATAAATCTACCACCACCAAGTTATCAACTTCCCAACTTACATGAAGATGCAGAAGAATTTCTTATGGAACCAATTCGGCTGAAAACTTTTCATGCAAAAATTAATGCGGTTATAACTTTGAAAAATATAAAATTTAAGTAATATAGAAAATCATAAGTGAAAAGTTGTTCTGTAGCACAAAAAATGTATATTCACAATCAAGTTACCTACCGCTAGCACTGCTTTGAGCGGTGATGCTCCTCTGTTTCACAGCGCTGCCCAGATTCGGTTTCTTCACTGGAACCATTGGTTTGGACATCATGGCCCTATCGATTTCATCAGATGATACTGAAATAAAAATGTTTGCATATGTAAAAGCCCACCCATGTTGATAAAGACGAGACAATCCAAATACAACAAACTTTATACATACAAATAACATTTTTCATGTACCATTGCATAAATTATGGAATAGAATATGATAGATTTATTCGCCAGTATAACATAATGTACAACGATTTGAAATACCAAATTCTATGAAGGAATGTTTGAAAGATCATAATGAAAGTCTGGATATAATTATAAAATTTATGAAAGCTATTGGGATATACTTAAAAATTTGAACAAGAAAGCAAATGAAAAACAAACTAATAGTAGAATGCCAATGACCTCGTATTCGACGCCTTTAAACCACAAAAAAAACACAATGTACATATAAATTCTGATTCGAGTAAATCTCCCTTGAAATAAACTAGTTGAATAGAATATATAAATGAGGTGTTGATGATTCATTGAAATGCTTCATTTCAAAGGTATTATACAAGGTGTTCAGATTTAAATGGGTTGAAACTTGTTTTTTTTTTTAATGGACCATTCAACTTTCTGCTTTAAAAGCAGAAAGTTGGTAACTGATGTGACAAAACATCCAGTTTACTTGGAAAATTATAGGGTACTTAGGGAAGTTTATAATAACAGATTGAAAACTGCAAAAAAAATTGCATATGACAATTTCATCATGTCATCTGAAAACAGAGCAAAGGCTTGTTGGAAAGTCATTAACTATGAAAGAAATAAATCAAAACAATCCGTAGTAACTCCTGATTTTTCACCA
>NW_019292767.1:25330-46519 GCF_000500325.1 Leptinotarsa decemlineata
TTGATGAATAAATTAATATTTTTTGAGAAAAATGAAAATTCACCTAATTTTTTGAAAAGATCTCGTATACAGATATGTATACTGGCACAATGAGCTTATTGAAAGGGCAGGTTAGTTCTGAAATAAGTTCAGTGAATTGAGTAAAATAATTGTAAACAGTGGAAGTCATAACCTTCAAATTTCAACGAGAAACATAAACCATGATGTTTTTCTGAATAGTGTCTACTAAAATGAGCACGGCAAATTGACTTCATGAAACTCCGCATCGTTGATTCCATATATTAATTAAAGTAAGGATTGAGGCTATTTATTATTTCATGAACGTGTTATTCCCGAGGAAGTAGAGAAGTGCCGAACATTTTGCCAATTATCTAACGAATATGTCCCAAAACAGCTATATGAACTATATTAAGAATTGATGCTGACTGCTACAACATAACGTTGGTTTTGACTCTTGACAGTTTGTTATGTATGTATGTATGTATGAAATGTGTTGGTGAATATCAAGGTATTTATATTAGCATCACATTTTTGAACTTAACTGATGGATCAAGTTTTGTGAGTTCATCATCTCAGAACCATGCGAAACGTCTTGGGACACTTGAACATTGTTTTTGAACTGAATTGGTCATATTTTTATCACAAAATCAGGCAATGTATGTTTATAATTCAGTCAGTTCAAACTGCAATGTAAAGGTATAGGTATGCATAGCACAAAAGTGTTTCTAATGTGCAAGATGGGGCAAAAAAAAACCTTCTAAAAATACACATTTACAGAAAACATCTCTATTTTAATTACTGCTAGTACCTGAATCAATATAATCTACCATCTGTCAAGTGATGAAATTTTTTGCTTCAACATTTCAATCTTTGACCAGACAGTTTATCTCGGGTCATAACGGAGACTATTGTCTAGTTCAAAAATATGTCTGTGACCGAAAATCAATCTCGTGCAAACTTTTGTTAAAAACAACAAAAACAAATTGACTACTCCGGAGCTGTCAATTCTAATGAGAATTATGGTGAAGAAATGTCTCTCTACGAAGTTTTGCTTGGTTTTGTGCGAATAAGGCACAAAGTTTTGTAATTAATATCTTAGGATGTGAATCAAGTTTTTTACCACTGACACTGACACCACTGACACTTCGAAATATAACCTTTGTCCTTGATGTTAAATCGGAATACCACTGATGATGTCTGCCGTAAAATAGAAGAAACGGTTAGTACTACAAGGTCCTTTCAGTTATAATTTATATGCTGATTAGATGTGTTGTTAGGTATATATGTATGTAGCTTCTTCGAATTTTCCTTCATCTCAAGGTTCTGCTCAAAGAATAGTTTCTGCTTTGAACCAATTTATTTTACGCTATTCTCGACTTACATACACCATCCCGTTATGAACTTTCAAATGCCTTTTAGTTTTTCTGGACTAGGACTTGCCACATTCACATGGTATCCGGTAGAAGCAACTCTTGCAATTGCTGATGACTTTGCCGAGGCAAATTCTACTAATCCTAAGATTCTTCTGATTTCTCTACAGAGTTTTTGTGTGTTTATTCTACCAGCTTCTTGGAGTACTTCTTCTGCTGAGAATNAGGGGTACACCGTGAAGGGCGGTACTGATGTCTGAGGACACTCATGTCGTCATACCATTAACACCCACATCAGTTATGACCCGTTTGTCCTTCTGGCAAACATCAGTCCAAAGGGTAAGGGAGTCAGGCTCTAACCTGTCTGAATTCAAGATGACTTCCACCGACGTTAGCTGTATTAGTCAGGGAAGCTATGGATTATACTGTAGACGACCACTCCCGATATAGAAGGCCCCGACACTGTGTCGAATGAGGCCCCTATGTCCTCCGTTAAAAGATGAACAATGTCTTCAACCAACCCACCCCAGCCAGGTAGGGGTACACCGTGAAGGGCGGTACTGATGTCTGAGGACACTCATGTCGCCATACCATTAACACCCACATCAGTTATGACCCGTTTGTCTTTCTGGCAAACATCAGTCCAAAGGGTAAGGGAGCCAGGCTTCAACCTGTCTAAATTCAAGATGACCTTCCGCCCGGTACTATTAGTCAGAGAAGCTATGGATTATACTGTAGACGACCCCTCCCGATATAGAAGGCTCCGACACTCTGTCGAATGAGGCCCCTATGTCCTCCGTTAAAAGATGAACAATTTCTTCATCCAACCCACCCCAGCCAGGTAGGGGTACACCGTGAAGGGCGGTACTGATGTCTGAGGACACTCATGTCGTCATACCATTAACACCCACATCAGTTATGACCCGTTTGTCCTTCTGGCAAACATCAGTCCAAAGGGTAAGGGAGTCAGGCTCTAACCTGTCTGAATTCAAGATGACTTCCACCGACGTTAGCTGTATTAGTCAGGGAAGCTATGGATTATACTGTAGACGACCACTCCCGATATAGAAAGCCCCGACACTCTGTCGAATGAGGCCCCTATGTCTTCCGTTGAAAGATGAACAATTTTTTCATCCAACTCACCCCAGCCAGGTAGGGGTACACCGTGAAGGGCGGTACTGATGCCTGAGGATACTCATGCCGCCATATCATCAACACCCACATCAGTTATGACCCGTTTGTCCTTCTGGCAAACATCAGTCCAAAGAGTAAGGGAGCCAGGCTCCAACCTGTCTGAATTCAAGATGACCTTCCGCCCGGTACTATTAGTCAGGGAAGCTATGGATTATACTGTAGACGACCCCTCCCGATATAGAATGCCCGGACACTCTGTCGAATGAGGCCCCTATGTCCTCCGTTAAAACATGAACAATTTCTTCATCCAACCCACCCCAGCCAGGTAGGGGTACACCGTGAAGGGCGGTACTGATGTCTGAGAACATTCATGCCGCCATACCATCAACACTCACCATCAGTTATGACCCGTTTGTCCTTCTGGCAAACATCAGTCCAAAGGGTAAGGGAGCCAGGCTCCAACCTGTCTAAATTCAAGATGACTTCCACCGACGTTAGCTGTATTAGTCAGGGAAGCTATGGATTATACTGTAGACGACCACTCCCGATATAGAATGCCCCGACACTCTGTCGAATGAGGCCCCTATGTCCTCCGTTAAAAGATGAACAATTTTTTCATCCAACCCACCCCAGCCAGGTAGGGGTACACCGTGAAGGGCGGTACTGATGTCTGAGAACATTCATGCCGCCATACCATCAACACTCACCATCAGTTATGACCCGTTTGTCCTTCTGGCAAACATCAGTCCAAAGGGTAAGGGAACCAGGCTTCAACCTGTTTAAATTCAAGATGACGTGCAGGTCGCCCGGTACTGACAATGCCCAATAAGCTGAAATAGCTGCCTACTGGTGGCGCTTAAATTGAAATCAATATGGGAATGATCAGAATAGTTAGTACTTATCTATTTATCTTTTGATTTTCATGGAACTATTTTCCAGCAGCTTGACTGCATTAACCTTTCTCGAGTTTTGCTCCGTGTTCTGTGTATTTTATCCTCACCGTTTGGTGTCAAATTTTTCAACCTGAACTAGATTGGCCCAAGATGATTGTGAAAACTGATGCTTTGAAGGATTATGAACTTCAAACCAACCTGACGTTCCACTAATTCGAATTATAACCTACAATTAGTAAACTGAATTAAATGTTATGAAAAACAGTGAAATAGTTATTACAAAAGTACAATTTGATGCTTACAAAATGAAGAAGATATTTTGTAAGAATAGGAAATCTGCATTTGAAATATTAATTTTCAAATCTTTCACTGATTATATTGAGAATAGTGTTAAACGGGATTATCATAAACTACCTCATTGAAAAAAATATACCTATTTTCTCAAAAACTACAACTGAACAGAAAGTATTTTTTATTTGTTTTCATAAATATCTTATATTTTATAGAAACATTACATTGGGACAAATATTATAATCTTTCTCTAGGATATAAACAATTTTAGATCATTCATCTTCACAAAAATTAATTTGAACTTACAAGTCGAAACAGGCAGTGCCAATTCACAGGCATAGGAAGTTGTGTTAACTATAGTAACTAGCACATTCTAATGCGACTCTGACCAAAAATTAAAAATCCTCATAACAGATTTACAAATTACGACTGAATAATTAAAAAACCTGACACCCACCTTCGCTAGAAAAATGAAATACGCCAACAGATCTCTCTGAAACATGTTATTAATGCCAATTATATCACAATCAAACAACTTTTTCTTTCGCAGGTCTATATAGAACTCACCAAGAAATAACTATCGCACCCAACACGCAACAAGACACCATATTCAATGAAATACGATTCTTCAAAACAATCATCAGCGGTCTGTGACTGAAACGTTTCACCCAAGAACCCACCCATAACGAAGATTGAAAAAAATTGCACTAGGCGGGATTAGGAAATTCTGCACATGAGTAGATATTGAATTACCAATGATTTTTTTTTTCAGAAAATTTGGAAGCGAAAGAAAATTGAAAACCTGGTGAACATGGTTGAATCCGTAGAAAAAAAAAACAAAAAAGGATACAAATATTGAAGGAGCGGGATGCTCATGAGAGAATTATTGAGTTCATGGAATTATGCATAATTTGAAGATAAATACTTGAAAAACGTAAGAAACAAAATGGTTTGAGATTATTTTGTTAGTATAATCTTTTTCATATCGGAGAAAGCCCGGTTCATAAGACCCCGCACCAAAATTCATGTGAAAATTTTCGGAGAGAATGACTGAATTTTTGTTATTCCTTGATCTTGCAAAGGCCTTCGACACTGTGGACCATACTCAGCTGTTGGAGGCCTTGCAAGATGTGGGAGTTCATGGAAATGTTTACAGTATATTTGAATCATACTTGAAAGATCACCGGCAATGCGTAAAAAGAGATGGTTATGTGAGCAAAGAAAGGGTAGTAGAGTGTAGAGTTCCACAAGGGACGGTTTCAGGACCGATTCTATTTATTATTTACATCAATAACTTATTAACATCACAAGACGAAATTATAAGGTTTGCTGACGATACTGTAATTTTTTATTCTGGTGAAACATGGGATGATCTCAAAGTTGAAATTGAACAAGATCTGAACACAATCATCGACTGGTTCAACCATATATTGTTAACTATCAATTTTGATAAAACTATGTTTCTGTCTATCACAAGTTATATAAACAGTTTACCCAACTACAAATTTCTAGAAGTAAATAACCATAGCAATATTTTGAGAGTTAAGTCTACTAAAAATCTTAAATATTTAGGGATGAAAATCGACTGTCATTTACGTTGGGATTGTCATATAGATAGTGTCACTAGTACTCTGAGAACTTTACACTTGTTGAGCAGGATACTATGGATATACGGGACTCATACTATAATGTAAATATAGATTCGATTGAGAATGTTCAAAAGAAATCTTAAGGAATTTTCACTTTGGTATTCAACGAAATGAATATGAGTACCTACAGTCAACTCTTAACCAACTTAAATAGAAAATCATTGAAAGATAGGAGAATTTCCATGAACTTGAGTTTCCTCTTCAAATTAATAAATAGTGAGATAAACTGCCCAGAACTACTTCAACTAACTTTTCATACCAAATAAAAAGGTACGAGAAATCCTGACATTTTTCAAATACATTTTTTCTATACCAATTATGCTTTGAACATTCCGATTCCTCGTATTCTGAAGCTGGGAAATCAATATCATAATAACTTGGATCTGTTTAATGTATCACTTCAGGTCTCTAAAAATCAATTGAAAAGGCTATAGCGTTTTCGAAGCTCTTTGTAGGTACCAGATTTGTTACATCTTTTTTCTTGTAAGTACCAGAATGGTTTCCGTCTGAACAAATATTTTCGCGTACTTTGAACGAGGAATTTTTCACATTTTTACGCCATCTCGGAACCAACTTCAAATGTTAATTATTTTTATCACGCGAACCGTATTGTAAGGTTTGGTCGATAATCCCGGTAGTAACCCGACATTTTGTCGAAACAATCACTGAAACGTGATCCGACGAACATTATTGCAACAGAAAAAATTTATGATACTGAAATCCCTACGATGTGATGAATCGGAATCGACAGTAGTCATACAATACTGGAAAAGTATCATGTGAAAAAAATACTGGGAATTGGCCAATGAAACGCAAAATATGTATTATTCATCCAAATTAATTTTATTAACTTCAAAGTAGGCGCCTTCCAAAATAATACACTAAAGAACAATCCAATCATGAAAACATTTTCAACACATTTTTTCGAATGAACTTCAGTACTCGCTGCGAATTCTCTTTTATGACATATAACATCGACTGAAAGCGGTTGCAAATCAGATGAATACGGTGGCTGTTAGATAGGGTTTGTAGAGTTTTCGGCCAACATTTCGTTGACAATAATAGCCTCGTGAGATTTGTTTTTTTTAGAACGCCGCAGATAGTTTTCTTTATTTACTGTCTCACCTTCTGGGAAGAATTTCGAATACACAACACCGCGGTAATCTCAAAAAAAACGTCAACATCACCTTCACTTTTGATCGACTTTGGCGTGTTTTTTTCGGTTTCCGCTCATTGGGAAGGTGCCAATCCGAAGCTTGTTGACGGGTTTTCATATCAAATTCGCGAACCCATGTTTCATCACCAGTTACAATGCGTTTTATAAATGTGGGGTAGAAATTGACTGTCTTCAGCGACCTTTGAGCGATTGAGTTTTTGCAGAAAATTCAGGTTATTTGGCACTAGTCGGGTGGCAACGCATTTCATACCTAAAAAAATCGTTCATAATGGTACCAACTGATTCCTGAGACATAGAAATTTCAGCATCTCAGACTTAAACGACGATTTTCAGTCCCCATTTCCTTTACTATAGCGATGTTAACTTCAGTTGAGAATGTTGCTAGCCGATCAGAGCGCTATACAAGATCTTCATCAGGCGTGTACATATTGATAAAGCTTTTTCATAGAAAAACCCGTGTTGCGGTTTTGTAAATTGTTTAATGAAAAACTTGTGTTTATTGAATACGTTATGGATTTTCATCAAGTATCGGCCAAGTCCATCCCATATTCATAAAATTTCAATTATTTTGTTGACTTGAGAATCGATTGTTCTATTTTTGGCAAGTTCACCTGGCAAGACGAATATCGTCTGAAAAGAGGGGGAAAAACGGATAAAATATCGAGATTTTCCCTTCGAACTCCGCAGACTCTATCCAGATCACTCTGTTAAGATGGTTGTTCTGATTATTGGAGTCCTTGGTAGAATGATGCTCTCTCTACTCTCGAATCTTAAAATAATACCGGCTTGCCGCACTAAGGCAGAAATCTCAGCCGGACATATGCAGAAGGCTGTCATTCTTGGTTCACTACGCTTGCTCAGGACACATGATTCTGGGATCCAATGATCACTTACCACACGGTGTGAGTAGTGGTTGTTGGTTGATAATGCTGGCGCGCCCTCCCGAATGTATCGGGGCTTCGGGGGATAGGGCCTGACCAGCTACGTTTAAAGTAATAATAATATCATTTATATGAAAAGAGAGAATGTATACAGCAAATACAATTTTTTGCATAAATGAGACCTACTCGATAAGTAAGCAAACATTTGTTTGCTCGGAATGTGAAATAGTTTAAAATAATTCGATTTCAGAAATATATACGAAAAGAGAGAGGAGCAAAAATATTAATTACATATACATTATACGATAGCGGCCATCTTGTTAAAGCTACATCTATCAAATTAGTTGCCATTTATTCAGTCTGTTTTGCCAGATCGCCATTGACAGATATAACATTAAACAACACGTGCACTTAATGAAATTGTTTTATCAAAATGGATGTTGTGTTCGGACAACGTACCGCGCGCTACGCCCATTCAACGGTGGCCATAATCGTCCTACCGAGAGATCTACTAGCAATATGGTGGATAAATTTGAATCTACTGGTTCAGTAAACTATCGACCGTCACCACGTACGTTGATGAAACGCAAGATTTGCCGAAAACATCGCCGCTATCGACTCTGGGACGAAACCAATCCACATGAGATCCAAGAGCGTCCAATGCATCCCGAAGAAGTTACCGTTTGGCGTTGAGTTTGGGCTGGCGGCGTCATCGATCCATATTTCTTTGAGAACAATGTTGGCCAAGGCATCACTGTCAACGGCTAGCACTATAGATCGATGATTACCAACTTCTTTTGGCCTGAATTAGATGATCTGGACACGAATGATATGCGGTTTCAACAGGACGGCGTTACATGCCACACAGTTCATGCCACATTGGATATTCTGCACAAACGATTTGAGGACATGGTCATCTCACGTGGAGGTAATGTGAACTGGCCACCGAGATCGTGCGATCTGACCCCTTTATACTTTTTCTTGTAGAAGTTTCTTAAGTCGCAGGTGTATGCGAACAAGTCACAAACCACGTCGGTCGTCAAAGCCAACATAACCCACGCCATCGGTCAAATTCAACCTGATTTATGCACCAGAGTTATGGGAAATTGGACGTTTCGGATGCGTTCCACCCAGAGGAGCCATGGCGGACATTTGAACGATGTTATATTCCACATAATATACAGTGTTTAACAACGAAAACTTAACAGAGCCGTTTTTGAATATAAAAAGTAAGATTTTTAAAAAAAGCTCGGACATGAGTGAGAGATTAATGCAAAATCCCGAGCTGCTTTATAACATCTGTTTTTCGGACGAAAGCTCATTTTATTCAAATGGTTGCGTGAACCGCCACAATTGCCGTTATTGGTCGGATGAAAACCCAAGACAATACGCAGAAATACATNTCACACACTTTGTTTTATTTAAATTTAAAGATAGGAAGTGTAATTATATTACGCTAATTACTGAAAACTAATTATATTTCTTTTGAACGTCACAACTTCGAGAAGGAATTATACAATTTATGAATGATACGAACAGAAAAAAGGAATGTTTTTTGCAGATTAGCGTCACCAGTCTGATTTTTATTGCACTCATTCAAGTTTGTGAATAAATATGGCATTACAACTTTTACATATATGGCAGCAAAAATGCAGCGATTAACGAGTCTTTCCAAAGGTTAATTGGTAACAAGTATGTCGCGCACATTTCTTCCTGAAAGATGTGGCTGATAGAGATTGCAAGATAAGTATGAAGTTCAACTTTTTGTTTCTGGTTTCCTTGCATCGGATTAGGATTATCAACTTCAACAAATATTGCGAATTCCTGTCCGTCAGTAGCTCTGCTACATTGACATTTCCAATTGTTTTCTTCTTAAACCCATTTCTTATAAATTTAGTATTGTTTGTTGTTGATTATTCAAAATACGGTACAAGATTATAACCGTACAATAATTCAAGCTACATATTCCAAAATTATATTTGTTGCTCCCAGTGAGAAACTCAGCATTCAAAAACTTACTTAGGGATTCAAGCAAATTCGTTAGCTAGATGTCAGTAATCCCACAAATGCGGTCCTCCATTATCTAGAAAGCAATTTTATCAAAAAGTACCAAATATTTATTGTAACTGTCAAAGCGGGAGTCAATTTAATCTATATTACTATTCTCTGATTCTTACGGCATTATTTTATGGGGTAATTCCAGTTCAGCAATACATGTTTTTCGTTTGCAAAAAAAAGCATTGAGAATCATTGCAAATGCTCCAGCATTCGACCACTGCCAACCGTTGTTCATGAAATATAATATCATGCCTTTGCCATCTTTATATATATATATTTCATTGTATATTGGAGATACATAAAAATAACCAAAATTATGAAACACTCTCTCATAACCATGAATATAACACCAGATCTGGCGACTTATTGAAAATACATAAATTTCGTTTGACAACATCCTGCCTAAATTACTCAAAGGAAACTTCACCTCGGCCCCAGGAAAAAAAGGATCTCATAAGGGAATCTGAAGACCTAATTGATCCCAGCAACAGATCTTGACTTCTAGATTCCTTGGTGCACTCCTTCTGACTTCAAATGTTACGGATAATGTTCCCCATGTATGACACACGAATAAAGTACTGAATATTTCATAAACTTCCTTTTTTACATCATTCAGATTAGTTGGCTTGCAAGATACTTCTAAACTTTCTAAGCAGGTGAAATACCAGGCATGGACGCTTATCTCATTTCCACTGTTGATATCAGTGAGTCTGATGATGGATCTGACTCCACCCTTTTATTTTGCTCAGTTGTGCATTTCTTCTGAGTATCTGGAAAACACTGCATGCTCATGGCTTTTTGTTCGGCGTAAAATAAATCTATTGAAAATACTTTTTCCGTTGCAGTAGATTCTACAGGTTTTTTTGTTGGTTGCCTGTCATATTTTATCGGATTCAGTTTTTTTATAAGGCCTTCAGTACGTTTTTGATCTGAAGTTTTGTAATGGACCGCAGTTCTTCGATTTTTTCTCACGCGATCTCTCCATAAATGTTTTCCCAGATATATGCCTTCCCCTTCATATTATTTTTTGTTGGTCCGTGCCAATTACTCCAACCCTCCTTTTATTTTATGTCAACGACTTATTGGAAAAACCCAAGAATCCAATATATTGCTTTGCTGACGACATCACACTTGTCTCGTCATTCCATTTGGATTCCAGGACATCGGCTGCAGATGCACATCTTTGCCGGCAGCAGGAGGTTGCATATCTTAATGAGGATCCCGAAGTAATTTCGAATTGGGATGGAGTAACCAGGTTTAATTCAAAGCCACCAAAACCCAGACATAAATTTTATCCAAAAAGATAAATGTCTCCTAATCGGATATAATAATGTCAGGACAGGTTGGGGGTTAAAATGGACACCAATATGTTTTGGCACAATCATGTCGTTAGGATTGCAAAGGCTGCTTCTCAAAATCTTGGAACAGAAAACTATACACACCTCAGCCACTTTTGATGCTCAGATCAGACCTTCTTTGGAGTAATGTTCTCATGTATGGAGCTTCGCCCCTAAGCATACCCTGAAGCTACTGGATTCCATCCAGAAAAGAGCCTTGCTACCTTGATAGTCTGGAATATCGAAGAAAGGTTGGAGATTTGTATCTCTTTTATAAATACTTTCATGGGAGATGTTCAAGTGACTTGGCACATATGATTCCACCAAGAGCGGTACATATCAGAATTACGCGACGGACTGTGGCTGTTCATCGTTTTGAGGTTCTGTCTGTTTATTTTTCCGTTAACCAGCTGTCGCTCCCCTACGAACGACAGCTCTCAGAAGCGCGAGCTAAGGAATAACAAGGTCTTAACTTTTAACGTGTGATTCCTAACCTAACAACTCAGTACACAGGCACGGATGTTAGAGCGCCTTAAGGTTATTTCTGTAGTGCTTGTGTTTTGTCCTTGAAAAAATATATAAAGTTGATGATTCTTGCCTGGCAACAATTTTCGTTTTCTATGAATCATGACTGTTCTGTCGCCAGCACAGAGTCAATTTTCTTTCAGTCAGGTATTTAGCGAGGCCAAGCTGCCTGTAAAATATAATTCTGCTCACTGAATTGATGCGATAAATTATTCTTCCCTGCACTTAGCAGAATTGCATATACTGCCGCATGCAAAACGGATGTGAATTGACTTGTTAAAAATAGAGTATATTCCAGTTTTCATCTCATGTTCCGTTCCCTTCGCATATAGAAGTAATAGAAAAACAAAGCACCTAATCTGAACTTGTGATGCACTGTTTAGAATCTTTGGTGTAGTAATGAATATTACTGGAGTTGTTTACCAACGCCAAACCGTTTTTTTAATACCTCGACACGTGTTTCGATCACCATGTGATCATCTTCAAGTTTGATATTTCTCTTGAAGACGATCACTTGGTGATCGAAAGACGTGTCGAGGTGTTAAAATAACTGTTTGGTGTTGGGATAAACTCCACTAATATTCACCTAATCTGAAGGTGATGGAAATCCTAAATATCGTATAACCAGTTAAGCTCTAGATTCGTTCTTCATAAATGTATTGAATCGCTACTTTTCAGTGGGAGATGTAGCAGAATGTTATAATCAAGCAATAACGGCAAAACATATTCAAAAGGATATCATCCCCAATTATTTACTTTGCCATTATATCAGGTTTTGAATTTTGAAAAAAAAACTCACAAATTTGAAAATACATCTTGAGGTCAAGAGCTCATTGAGACAACAAGGAGGACTTTGGCCAGCAACAGACCTATCATATCAATGCAAGCCATTAGATTTACAGTTAGATTAACTAAAACGTTGACTGGCAGAAGGAAAGGTCAAATAAAAAAAATTGATCACTGAAAGTGCTCCTGGCAAGAATCATTAAATGAAATATCTCAATTCACTTCAAATTAATACAAAACATTCCAACGTTCAAACCCAGTAATTTTCACTCTTATTACTATAATACCAATTGAGAAAAGGAGCGATGGAGGTTGGGCTGTCGTTCGATTTCAAGTCCCATAATTGAACAATAACAGTAATTGCAGATATTTATTTAGAGAGAAGTTGATTCTTTTATTGCATAATGACGTCCTTGGCAATGTCGACGTTTCTTGAAAGTGATGTCATGGATATAATAGTGTATCGTTCCATTATTTACTATCTCAACATTTGTTGCGGGGAAGGTATGCAAAGTTTTTTATAAGTTATAATTCCAAATCCGCTTGTATGTTTACCCAACAACTACTTAATTTCTACACGCTATCAAGCATGGCCTACATCTGCATACAAGGAATTCATTTGCCGTTCGTTGGTCATTCGTCGTTTTGAACCAGAGACGAAGCAGGCCCGTATTCAGATCGTATTGATTTTTCCCTTTTCGGAACAAATCTTTTTACGAAAAAAACTTCTTGGCATTCACTTCTCCATCTATACAGGCCGTTTCTTTTATCATGTGGTAGCATTGCTGTATTCTAAACCGTAACAGATACGAAGACGATTAAATGGAAAAAAAGGTAACTGTCATCGGGAACAATACAATGGTCGAAGACAATTTACGGGGACTCTCGCCCTTCTCGAGTTATACGGGGTAAACAAAAAATGCTGTTTTTCGTTTGTTTCGAATGGAACTGTTATTTCGGAGAGTATCAAAAAATGGAAAAGGAAAATGTTGTTGTATTCGAAGTCTACTACGACGGTGTAATAATAAATAATCGTGTCAATATAAACTTTTTTTTTAAATACGGACCTGTCTTTTTTTATTACATCCAAGGGTATATCACATTTGATATTTTTATAGCGTTTCATTTGAAATAACTACCATCAACAGTGACAACAATTTTAAATTACAGTCCTGTCGTTCCTTCTTTTGTAAATTGTTTGGATATCTTCAGAATATAATTCAGACAACCCAATAAATTCGACAGGTAGATATCCTAACACAATGAAAATTCGTACTTTTTAGTTTTAAAAATGTATGAATTGCCGTAATCCTTCTTTCAAGGCACATTTCTCCCTAATCAATTATAATTCGTAATATTTTTATAATTCTCAATCCTGGAAGTAACGAAAATTTCAGTTTTTGGTCAAAATTCGATTGTTGTATAATTTGGTATCATCAAATAGCATCTCAATTCATTTACCATCTTAAACGCGTAGGCTTTGCTTCGTTTCTAATGCAGGAAAAATGAATGCGTTGTTGATATCTGTTGAGAACTGTCAGACGTTTATGAACATATCAAAGATATATTCAAATGATGAAAGTACTGATATGCTATTTAGTTATGCAAAATCAAATAGAAATCCTCTTTTAGCAAGGAATATGTATGTTAAGCTATACCCAAATCGTCGTATTCCGAACATCCAAATGTTTAGACGATTGGAAAGAAATTTGAGGGACTATGGTGCATTTGACAGAAAGAAAACAAGAAAATGTGTGGTTACTGGAAGTGTGAGTAATCAAATGAATGATATGGGTAAGCAAATATTACCACATAAAACTGTACACAGTAAAAACATCTTTTTTTTAATTGAGGATTGGCCAGTTACAGTGCCAAGAAAAAATCACTACTAAGTTCCCCCGAGGACAGTGAGAGTTTGAGTACATGAGACATGACTTCTGTTGATACATCATCAGATTCTACTTTATCTGGAATATTAGTTGAAAACTGGAATTCGAAAAACAATATTGAGCGAAGATCTATTTACGTCCTAATGAAAAATCCGAAATTATGTCTTGGAATCCCAAGGTACTCTTTATTCATTGAACTTTTGTGTCAAAAATGCCAGTTACCCAGAATTGATATATGCATTACTTTGAAGAAAATTAAATTTAATTGACGATAGCAGCGATTCATAATCTCCAACTACAGGCCCGGTTGCCACCGCTCGAAGCTCGTTTGCCTGGTGTGACGTCACGATGTACCGTGGGCGATCTCACATTATCAATTGCTCTTGTTCAGTTGTTGATTGATATAAAAATATCGAATATGATATACCCTTGGATTGTGAATTTATCGATTTATCACTATCTGTAATGAAAAAGACAGGTCCGTATTTGAAAAAAAAAGTTGATGGTGGCCATGTTGACACGAAACGTTTTATCGAATATTTATTATTACATCGCCATAGTACACTTCGAATACAATCACATTTTCTTTTTCCAGTTTTTTATATTCTCCGAAATAACAATTTCATTCGAAAAAAACGAAAAACAGCATTTTTGGTTTTCCCCGTATAACTCGAGAAGGGCGAGAGTCGCCGTGAATTTTTTCGACCATTATATTGCACCCGATGACAGATCCTTTTTTTCCCATTTATTCATCTTCGTATCTGTTACGGTATAGAATATAGCACATGAATATACCACATGATAAAAGAAACGGCCT
Organism: Leptinotarsa decemlineata; assembly: GCF_000500325.1. Classification (NCBI taxonomy): domain Eukaryota; kingdom Metazoa; phylum Arthropoda; class Insecta; order Coleoptera; family Chrysomelidae; genus Leptinotarsa; species Leptinotarsa decemlineata. Next base: position 40,138 of record NW_019292767.1, read on the forward strand.
GTATACAAACGATTGTGAGAAAATGCAAAGGAAAGAAAAAAAGCAATTTATCAATTGAAAGCAATGTAGCAGTAATGTAGCAGATATTTGCAAACACCTGATTGATTTTTTTGAACTTATAAAATTGCTGGTCGGACGTTGGCTGGTTGGCAAGAGTGAATATTTCGTTGTACTCATTCAGTCAATCGCTATGCGAACGTTGGTTTGATATATATGTTCCCTGCGTATTGTATGACCCGTTCTAAAAATCGCACGTTTTAAGGTAATACCTCGTCAATCCTTAACTCCCACAAGTATAGACTTGTTGCTGAAGGTTAACATTCGTGAGAGAACGGCAGCTGGTTAACGGAAAAACACATTCGAAACAGTAGTCGTGTTTGGAACTGTAAACTATGAAAAATATTTAGAGGAGTCCCTTCTGGAGTGATGTAATTTTGATTGAATTACAAAAATACAATTTTTTTATGCAAATAAAGCAAATACGATCCTGTACATCGTTCCTGATGCTTCTAGAAGCAATGGTGAATGCGGGTTATACTAGCATAAGTGAAGTAAACCAAGGAAATTAAGTCTAAAATTTGAAGTACAAGTATAAGAGATACAAAGGTATTACTGATTAATAAAATGAATGCATTAATTGGCGTGATAATATAATAAAACACACAAATTCACTGTATCTGTAGAGTAGGGAGGGTGAGTGTAGTACCACAGCACTTAGATCAGGTGTAGGCCAAGACTCGCCGAATACGCAGTCTCGTATCAACGGTAACTCCAGACACTCGCATAGGACATGCCTGACAGTTTCATCTTCCTGTTCACACATCCTGCATAGATGTGTGTCCACTAGTCCCATATTATGGAGGTGTTTCCTAAATTGACGGCCAGTCAGAAATCCTACTGTTAAGCGTAGATTTTTCCTGGTCATCGCCATATATTTTTTCGTCACCTGCTTTCCAGTATCGCCAAGGGTGATCCTGGCAAGATTGCATTATTTGATTCCGTTCCATCTCTTTGGGGATTGAGCATGTGTGTGACGTTTGGCTAGTTCCGCAATTGTCGAAGTCATCAGGCCGTAGGTGTCACTGCGTCCTTAAATTCTTAGTCCAGCCGCTTCCTTGGCTAAAGAGTCGGCAATGCGATTACCTTTACTTCTATCGTGCCCTCTAACCCACCTCAGGATAATGTTATTATCTACCGAGGCCTTGGCTAAATCTTGGTGGCACTCTAGTACTAGCCCTGAGGTAACACGTTTTCTGTTCAAGGCTAATAGAGCTTGACTACTCCTACTTTTTTGTTAGTTTTTTGTTGTTTTCGTCATTGTATTTTGTTTCTATTTTGCTATTTTTTCTAATCATATAGACTTGCTCTGTCTGACTTACCTCCATCATTGTATTATTCCAAAATGCAAATAAATAATATCGTTTCTTTGCGAAACAGTTAAAGCAAATATATTTTCAATTTTCAAATTATATGGAATTTTTTTAAAAGGGTTCATTCAAATCACTCAACAAACACCACCAAAATCTTACCTCGGGTCAATATCGAAATTCCGCCTGACATTTTTCCAATCATTTCTCGTTTCCACTACCGTATTCGTATCAAAATTTTATTGTATTTTTTGAACTGACGCCGGCGGTAGGATTTTGAATAAGCTCGTTCAAAACTGTCTCTGTTGAGCAATATCACTTGATGCTGTACCTAGTGTACTAAAAATATACTTCTATTTGTATCCGAAGAGACGGTACGATTTAAAAACAAGGTGCATTTCTCCCGCGTTACTTGGCAACACCGAAAAAAAAGTGTAGAAGAATGCAAAAGAGAACTTTTGCACGCGACGTGAGTCATCTGATGGAGAAGGGGGTGTAAATAAAATTCATTTGTTTTAAATAATAGCAAGGCCATGTCCAGATATTTGTTTCAGAGGGGGTCTCGATGGAAAATACCTGCTGATTCAAGTTTAATTACCAATACATTACTATAATGTCTAACAGGCCTTCTTAAAGGTCACTGTCATTTGAATCATCATATGCAGAGACTCGGACTGTCGGAAGACAGTATGTGTCGCCTCTGTTTGGAAAATGAAGAAACAGCAGAGCACATATTTTGTGCCTGCCCCGCCGGGGACCAAATCAGGTTTTAAGAGTTTGGCAGAGCCGTACTCTTACCATCTGATCTGAAAGACCACTCACCATACAAACTAATCGGCTTCGTTAAGAAGCTGGGTTTATTTGATCGAATGTGAATGGGTGTGAGCCACAATAAACCCTTGCGGATTGCGGTAGAGGTTTGAATAGACCCAGGGTAGATCACTAGACCTAGGGTACATCACTAGGCCCAGGGTAAAACTTTCGAATATATCTAAGCATTGGAAAAGGACCCGACTATAAAATACTTTCAGGAATAATGGCAACAGGAAAGCAAGTATGATCATCTATTATGTGTGGTAGATGAAGGCACTGCATTGAAACGGAAACAATGTTGAAAAGGTTGTGATTCTATATCTATCAGGTCAAATCGACATTCAGGGTAAAAGCCAAGGCGGATTTTCGGATACACCGTAGTTGAAACTCGTGTCAGTCTGAGTTGGTTAGATACATCCTACACTCACGAGTAATATTAAAAGGGCGCTCCACAAATACAATTCGAATGATTGGCAATTTCAGAAGTATAGTTCAAGTAAACGATATGTGCAACCTACCTTCCAACAGCTTCCCTAATAATATAGTTAGGGAGCTAACTAATTTCGTTGAAAATTGAAAATACTTCTGAATACTACTGACTCTTCAAAAACACTTCACTAACTTTCTTCGAAAGATTCTGATACTTTTTCAAATTTTTTCTGGCAGCCTTATTCGGTAATATTAGATACTTCTTCTAGCCCTATTACCTTCTTATAAAATTTTAGAAAATTACTTTTACGCCTGATGATTTGTTTCAATTTTCCCCAAATCAACTCGATGGGGTTGAAAACACAAAAATAGGGGGGAAGTCTCAGTATGGTGTGTCCATACTTTTCAGCAATACTCTCAAGGGCATACACTTTTTCATATGTTTTTGTATGTAAAACTTCAAGTAGTTGGTTTTTGGTATAGTTATCTTCAAAATACAAATTTTTATCCATTGAAAAACTTTGTATTTCACCTTTCCTCGAATTTTCATTCGGTACTTTGATGAACTGTCGCGAATGATAAGAAGCTTTGTTAAGATCGATTACACTATTCGCATCCAAATTTGGGATCAATGTGTTTTCAAACCGTTTCTCAAAAATATTAGCTTCCATGTTCTTATGATAGTCAACATTGCAGTCCTCAAGTTTTTTTCCACATAATTTCAAAGAATTCGGAACCCATCCTTTACTTCCTCCGCAATGCACAATGATTAGTCGCGATCCTTTGTTTGCAGGAATGTTAGGCGTACACATTCTCGAACTATCAGTCCACCCTTTTGTAACTGTGTCGTGAGTGTCATACCAAGTTTCGCCCAAATAGAAAATTTGCCGTTGTTCTTGTCTATATATAGTATTTGTTATGCAATTCCACTATTCTTCTGGTTTCCATAACTGCTTGACGTTTGTTTATTATTTTAAACCTAAATCCTACTTTTTTTATCCAATTCTGAAGAGTTTTGTCACAGCAACTGACATTATGGCGGGAAGTATTCAATTTCTTCATTATGATTTCAGTTGTATATTGTTTTTTCAATTATTTTATTGAATGAACATATAAAGTTTTTGGTAATCTCGTATCACATCGCGTCTTGCGTTCATCGCTATTGGAATCACTACACAGGAAAAAGTCTGCGTTGTTATCACACAGTACTTGTGCTTAGTACTTGTCCAAAGACGGCACATTTCAAACAGATAATAAAAATGTTAAGCAATTATAACTGCACCAATATCGAATTTCAACACTCTAACCATCCTCACATTCTATTGGTCACCGTAACACGACTTCAAATTTAATTTTATGACTCTTCAGCCAATCATAAAAATCGGTTAGTAAAAATTATCCAATACGAACCGCCAATACTTCAGTCCACGTGGACTAGTTGGTAACTGCTTCATTTATCTGTATTGGGTTTTTTGGCCTTTGAGAGCGCTGACACCTTAAAGTATGCACGATACCGTTTACTTCGACTATACCTTATCAGATACCCACGAAACGTCCTGTATGTCTTCTCTAGTAGATATATCCCACAAGTTTTTCATATCCATTGTAAAAATATTATTCTCCCGTAGTACAACTGATTTCACATCGAAACTTGTGAAAAGAACAAAACCGTATAGTGAATAGAACTGAATTAATTGCTTTAATAATGAGACTTTAGTATGTTCAACAGGCGTCTGTATACGACCATCGTGGGAACCGAATATGAATAAAAAATGAAGGGAAACATTCATGTTTGAAACAGCGGTCGACCTTTGCAAACAGCAGACTTTCTAACTGTTTCTGCAAAAGAAGCAGCTCCGCCAGAAAATACCATACTCTGTATGTAAATTGAGGAGGGAAGTTAAAAGCGGAAACGGCCTGGCAAATGAGAGATTTAAAATATCTTGGGAGACATATTGCAGACATGAATGAATATGTTAATATGCCTGGAAATGTGTTTTTATTGTTTTTAATAATAATACCAACCTGATTATTTTTGAAAAACTCGAAAGCAAGCGTCGATATCAATTCCTTCATCTATGAACCAAAAAATCATTGAAATAATTACGGTTGGATAAACTATTGTCTAAAAAAAATCAAGTTAAATTATTATGATTTTCTCTAGTCTGAGCTACTTTCAAAATTTGGTCATCTGAAACTCTGTTCAATGCCAGAATTCCAAATATCTATTATACTTGTATCGTTGTTTGGCATATATTACATACGACGTCCGGCTATTAAATAACGAGACTGGTTACGAAAAAATGGTTTTGTTATAAAACTTATTCTACATTCGAATGCTCCCCTTCAATATACCCTCCTCCCCTCGCCACACACCTTTCCATACNGACACTACATTATTTTGCACCCATGCGGGGCTGGGGCGAGTCGCTAGTACTGGTAAAAAGAATCAGAGTTGAAATTCTTTTAGCCCCCTTCAAGGCACGCGGCGTTAACCATCCTCCTGTGTGCCTTCATTATCTGACGCCTGGATCTTAGCACCCAGTGAAATTATTCCTGAGAAAACACGCCGAGAACATCTTAGAGAGAATTCCGCGCTGCGTGATCTTCACGATGACAGAACAGGAATAATCCCAGATTCTGCGAGGATAAGCACATAAAGACCACCTACGAGAGTCGCTATTCGGCGGCTCCAGGAAGTAGAACACTCAAAACCAGTCACTGTCAGGCACAGGGAAAACCATTCAACACTACACGCAGGAGAGTCAGGAAACCAAACAACAATAGATAACGATGAGTCAAAAAGTGTTTCGCTATACGATAGCTTTCTCAGGCGTGTTTATATGATCCGGAGCATTGCCGACTGTTGCTAACGCAATTTGCGATACGTTTCGTCGATTTCCTCATAATACGACTCTGTTGTGATGATTTGGCCGGTTGCAGAAAGTTATAGTGAATCACACCAACAGCTGAACACCATACTGTGTCCATGGTCTTTTTTGGTGGGTTTTCGCCTTTGGGAAGTGCCTGGGAGGCTCATCGGTGAACAACCACTGTCCTGAACGTTCCCTGTTGTCATAAAGGATCCACTTTTCATCACACGTGATGATTCGATGAAAACAAGATCGTTTTGGTTGTGCAACAGCAAAGAAGAAAATACCTCGAAACGTAAAAACTTCTGTCGATCGTTCAAATTGTGGGGCACCCACTTTTCGAGCTTTCTGACCTCTCCTGAGCCAGTCTCCACCAGGATCCTCAAGTCCTCGTCCTGGATTACTGTAGGTCAACCGCACTTCGGGGCTCATCTTCGATGCTAAAATTTCCGGAACGAAATTTTGCAAACCAACGTCGAACAGTGCGTTCTTTAACACTATCATATTATCATATAACAAGAAGCTACCCTGTGGAAGTGTTATTTGAATACGTTATGGATTTTCATTTCATCATATTTCCAAAAAGAAGTGCGCTGAAGTGCTAAGCAGCACGTTGAGGATCGCTCAGAAACGAGCGGGAGTGGTTGGAATGGAGATTCTAGCTTCTACACACAGTGTGAAGAAACTTCTATAACATGCCAGGCTCTACTGTAGCGCCGGTACATTATTTACAGTGAGAAGATTATTATGTGGCAACAAAGGGGTAAAAGAGAATATAATTTTTTTGGGTCCATGAGTGATCAAAGGCTAGCCATGCCCATTTCGGTTCATACCTTCAGATCTATCTATAGAGTAGGGAGGGTGAGTGTAAGCCCACGCACTTAGGCCACATGTGACCCA